>VDFB02363579.1:0-19261 GCA_007258455.2 Sequoia sempervirens
GGTTTAGAGTTTAGTTTTTAGGGTTAAGGGGAGAGAGATAGAGGGAGTGAGTGAGTGACCCATTTACATATTATTCTTTTATTCTTCGTCAGTTAAATATTTAGTTACCATTTACCGTTAGCAAAAATGACCCAAGAATTTAATAGAATGGACTACTCATATAATACCTTGCATTATGGAGCTCAATTCTTTGATATATTACTACTTATCAAATCCTTTGTAAATAATTGTAAACTTATGACTCCATTTAAGCATTTAATTGATTTTCTTGAATCAAAGCAAAAACATAGACACACAATTGAACAAATTATCAAAAGAAGAATGACAACATCATTAACATTTCATTCAAAATTCACTCAAATCCACATAAGGAGAGAAAATATATTAGAATTATATGTTTATTCATGCTTATAAGTCATATCTGCATACAATTTAAGATAATTTGCATATATTCATCCAAAACTCAAAATAGGCTATCTATTCTATTCCTATCTTTCTACCCATATATTCAACTCACAATCTAGCTAGAGCTTTCGTCAGTTCTCTCCCTACAAATGAGCCTTGAATTCCCTTGAATTTTCTTTGGGTTGGTGGTTTTAGCTTTATTTTCATATAAAACCCTTGTGTTTATTTTACGCCTTGGTTGGGGTCTATTTCGATGTTAATTTTTGAGTGGTTTTAAAATGACTTATGTCCTATCGTTCCGTCTAGGTTGAGTCCCTTTTTTTTAATATTTTATTTCCTCTACAGGGTTTTATTTTCCTAAGTCTTGGTTGGCCCCGTGTTTCATCATTTAAAAACAACTTATGTCATTGTTTACCATCCACCTAGTGATGTCCCCATGTCCTTTTAATAATTTTTTTGTTTTGTAGAAGGATGAAGTTCGCGCGACCGTTGATCAACTATCGTTTGATCTCAGCCACTCCCCGCCATCCTGTGATGACCCCACCACATCGCTTTGGTTGATCGTGATATCACGGGCGGGCACCACATGTCCTATTTGGTGAGGCCAAAGGTGATAAGTTTGGTTGACCCTCGATCAATTGTCATCAGATCTTAATGGTTTCCCACCATCGTGTGATTGAAAGTTGTAAGGTTTTTACTGATCGCGATATCACGGGCAGGCGCCATGTGTCTCATCTGGTGAAGCCGAAGGAATAAAGGAAAAACTGTGGTAAATTAATCTAGCCTTAATACATTAAAAGGTGGGTTACTAAAGTGTTCTTGAGGTGCACATGTTTTAAATAAGCAAATATGTTATAATTTGATGAAAAAGCTGCTCGACAATTAATAATAAGGTTGGCGACTATGTTGAAGGAACACGATCACGAATGCTCAAGATCTACGGTTGCCCGCCATTGTGTGATCCAAAGTTGCAGGATCTTTACTGATTGCAATATCATGGGCGACCGCCACGTGGACTTCCTTGGCAACGTATGGTATGGTGGGCCCCTTATTGCCATGTTGGCGATTGTGTCAGCTTATTTTGAAGATGACCATTCAATAATTTGATCTAACTAAAGGATCAACGACTAAAATTTAAATCTGCATCAAATATGGTTGGAGCCATTCATGCACCATGCAAGTGAGCTTTAATGGTAGATGAGACATTTGCTAGCATGATTTGATTGAGATAAAATTAATTCTCTTATTTTATTTGTATCACAAAGCATTCAAGTATTTTGTGGAGCAATTTCAGAGTTGAAAGCAAAGTTGTGAATCTCTGCAGCCAGAATTTGGGACTTCTGCAAACAAAGTCGTGAGTTAATTTCTGTGCTTCCCGGTCATGTTGCACTTGAATTTGGGAAAAGATTTGTTGTGCTTGTCATTGAGCTTGTTGATAAACGTGTTAGGGCTATAGTTTAATTATAGTTGTGAGAAATTGCAATGTTTTGTTATGTAATTTCCTATCTCTGGTTAGTCCTAGCTATTTGAAGTGTGAAATTGTAAAAAGACCCTAGTTTGTCCAAGATGGCACCGCCAAAGCAACATTCTTGCCAAGTTGACTATTTAAGGAGAAACCTGTACGATGATTTCCTGGATCAATTTCCCTTGTCAACGAATGATAGGAAGAAGGGATTGGTTCTAATGTGAGGGAAAATCATGGGGGAAGGGTTAGTATATAATTGCTCTAACATTGCCGATGCTAGGGTTCCTCTCACAGGCTTGGAAATTTTCAGATTATGGTATGGACAAAGGATTTTTCTCACCCTTTTTCAAACGGTTGGATGTATGATTTCGGAAAGTTGGTGGTCCCAAACGTGTTCCCTGACATAGACTTACTTAGGGCAATGGCTGAAAGATATGACCCTGTCACATGGGTAATTAGGGATAATGATGAAAAGGTTCTGTTGAGCATTAATAGAGAAGAGGTCCAACATATTTTTGACTTGAGTGAACTGAGTGAAGACTTGGTTCCTATCAATCTTGAGGAAATGAAGCAGGAATATGCAAAGTTGAAGTCTCTTTTTAGAGCTAAGTTGCTTCGACCTCATTTGGCTAGGACAGAAGGTTCACGATTTCATATCAGCCCCAATGACCAGGAACCTTTCAGATTAAACTATTTTGCAAATCATTTCTTGGCCACTTTCTATTCATTGTGTCAGATTTTGGGTTTCAGTCCTTGTGCGGTGATGCCTATTGCATACATGTTCATGGGGGTGCAAATACAACACCCTAACTTCTCTGTGACATATGAATTTGCTTCTTTCTTGGATGAGAGGATACATGAAGGGTTGTCAAAGTTGCAAAAAAATGATACCGACACTCAATTCTTCTGGTATTCTATGCTGATGCATATGTTCTTGTTCAAGAATGCTGACTTTTTCTCTAAAAAGATGGAATTAAGGCAATCGGTTGATGGAGAAAGATTGCCAGTACAATTATGGGCTACAAATTTATCTTGCAATAAGGAAAGCACCAATTATGTGCAATTTGATAATTTCTTTGCTTCTAGATTGAGGGATAGACTGATGGTGAATGTACCCAAGATCTCTAAGGAATTGCATGATTTCCTCAGGCCAAAATGGAGGAAGCCAGAATTGAAAGTTTTCCATAACTGGGGTGACATTATCCCATACCCAGTCAACACTGTTTTGAGAGTATACGGTTTTCAAGGAACCCCCCATATACTACCATACAATGTGCCACTAAGAGTGGGGTTTGCAGAAGTTATGTGGCAAACAGGTTGTATCCATGAGAACAACCTCACAGGGAGGGGTAAGGAAACATTTTTTCCTGATTATAATGTGGTGTCTAATTTTTCCTTTTCAAAAGGAGGCTGGGTGAATTTTGAGAAATTCTTTAATGATTACCATTTGAGGTGTGGTCCAAAGTGGCAGCATGATCCTAAGGGTTTCTTTTCCCTTTTTAGACAAAGAATAAAGGCTGAAAAATTTGTGCATGATTTCAACTTTCCTGAGGATTTGATCATAAATGAATTTAATCTAAATAGGCAGGATTTGAACAAGGAGAAATGGATAGCTTATGATAAGCTATTAGATATTGTGCATAAGATGGACCCAAAGTATGATCCATTGTTGGAGTTCAATCCATACCATAAGAAGATTGACTTTCTAATGGAGAAATTCAAGGAAATTATGGGCACATTAAGGACCAAAAAGATAATTTTAGAACTGAGTCTGGGTGTATAGGAACAAGGTGCTAGGCCAATTGAAACAAGGCCAACATACCAGCCTACAAAAAGGTGGCCTATTTACAGGAGGAAAAAGGATGATAGCAGTGATGAAGAGGAAGTGGACAGAAAAGGAAAGCAAATAATGAAGTTGCCTTCACAACCAGGTCCAAAATTCAAAGTGCCTGGGGCAATTAAAATCATTGATTTAGAATCATCACCAGAAGACAGTCCCTCATCACCACCATCTGAGCCAAGCCCTAAAAGACAAAGAATTGATCAACCACAGGAGGATCTGATGGATGAAATTATTGTTACTGATCAGGACATGCAGGTTGGTATGCCTTCCCATCCTAGGCCAGCTAAATTGGTTGTATCTGATTTAGATAAGAAAGGAAAAAGTGTACAGGATGCAAGAATGGAAGCATGCAAGGAGTTTCTAGATGATAATACATTTGTAAAAACTCTTGTATTCTTGCAACTGGTATGGAGGATGAAATTTGAAGAATATCAAGAGAAATGTAAGAAGTGAAGAGAACTAAGGCCTAACAGGTCAGACCAGGATAATGATGAGGAAGTAAAAGCTGAATTAATGGAGGAATTTAAGAACATCACTCCTAAAGAGGGAAGAAGATTGGTGAGTTAGGATGGTGTGTTGATTATGCCTGAATGGGACATTGCAGATGCTATAGCATTTAATGCTATTTTAAAGTCCAAGCATCCTTTGCAAGACTCTAAAGAAGAAGTCAAGGCAACATTGCAAGATTTTTCCTTCAGTGAAGAATATGAAACTTTGGCAATTTGGGCATTGGTCCCTCAAGGAAGAAAGCCAAATGTTATGGATATTAATCCAAATTTCAGAGGAGGATTAATAATAAAGAGAGCTTCAGAGACCTCAACCAATAAGGTCACTAATTTGACTATGAATGTGGCCAAATTGGCCCAAAAGACTATTGAAAGGGAGGAGGCTGAAAAGAAGAGCCTAATGGAGAAGTATAACCTTTTGATTGAGGAATGCAACAAGATGCAACAGAGGAATGTTGAGTTGGAGACTGAGATGGAAAGGTTTAGGTATAAAAAGATTGGGGAGACATCAAGTGCTCCAGGGACCAATACATTACCTTCCACAATAGGGTCAGTGCCTCATGCTTCTCTAGTTGTTTCCACACTAGGGTCTCCCAGTTAGAATCTTTCTCTCACCCCTCCTTTAGAACAAATTGATGAAGAAATAGAGTGCTCTGTTGATCCTACAAAGAAGCAGCTCTTGCAAAGAATTGATGAATTGAAAACATCATTGAAGGTAAGTGAGGAGGGATCTTTTTCAAAGCAAAAGGAGATTGTTACTACTGTCTTGAGGCATTTAAATGAAAAGGTTGATAGTAAATTTCTATCTATACATTCTTTATATACTTTGTTGTTAGATGCAATAAAGAATATTGATAGGGATCAGGAAGTAGTGATACCATTGATTGAAAATTGGATCCCTAGGGCTAGTGATTTGGATGTCATCTATAAGGCTTCAAGGTTTGATAAAAATAATAGGCCCCAATCATTAAAGCCTACTCAAGTGTTGGTTAAATCATTGCAAGGTTTTCAAACCCTACTAGATGATTTGAGTAGGAAGATCAGGGAATTGGTGAAAATTTTTATAATTGGGGTAACACATTGTTACCAGATATAATTGATGAGCAGGGGAAATCAAGTCACTCCAGCAGTGGCAAGATCAAGCAAGTGAAGTCATCAATGATCAAATAAAATTAATTATTGATGACTCAGATTATGACTTGTTGGTGAGCTGTATGGATAAAATCATTAGTACCTGCTCATTTTTGGAAGCTTTTGAAAGAGATGCAAATTAGGTAGCAATAAAATACACACCTTATAATGCCAAGGTGAATGAGGTGATTAATTTTGACTGGTCGACTGATGAAGAATACCATAAATGGGTAACTAAATATTTGACTAAGGAAGAGTAAAAGGAATGGACTACTAACAAGTGGTAAATCAAATGCTGTGGTTACAACGGTTTCTAGTTTTTCTTTGATGGCATTCTCGGCGCAAGTTTCTTGTGGTTTTTTGTTGTTGCATCAACTTTTCTCAGCTGACATGATGGACAAGAATATTCTCCAAGGTGATGGTTGTTGTAACAATTTTTGGAATATCACTAGGTGTGCCAACTGGCTAGTGACATGTGTACTTTCTAGCCCGATGCTTGTTTGCTCCTTCATTTTCTATAAGAAGGATTTCAAGTCCAAAAGTACAGGTTAGCAAGTTAGATAATTTTTGGTCAAGTCTAGGTGAAGTTGCAGAGCAAATTGTAAAGTTTGATGGTTTTAGAGAGAAATACAATCTAGGTTCTGAGTTATTCTGTAATCGGTTTTGAATTCATGGGGATTTAATGTTGTATAACAATACTAGCATTTGAGTTGAAATGATAAATTCAAACTCATGTCTCTCCACTGTACATGCATATCTGAATTTTGAATAAAATGACTAAGGGTTGTTTCATTCATCTCACTATTGTGGTGTGTATAATCCTTATTTTAGCTTTAATTCAAGGAATTAATTAAAATGCTTGAATGGGATTATAGACGGATATGTTCTGTATAAGTATTTGATAAGTAGTATTGGGTGAGAATGCATACTGATGAAATTGTAATGCAATATTGTCAGGGATCTTATATGTTATGTATTAAATCTATCATAAACCTTTAGATGCTTATGAATTTGACTCCTGCAATGGATATATGGCACTGATCTAAGTTGTACTTATTTGTGTAGTTCAATCATTGTTTGTCTTTGCCTAGAGCTTGCTACAAATTGCAAATTAATGACTATATTTTACTATGGATTGTGTTGTAGTTATCTCATGCTCCACAAAGTTGATATTATCGGTGAACAACCAATTTTATTCGATATTATCCTATTGTGTTGAGCTATTCAATGGGATTATCTATTATGTGTGCATAACAGGAAAAATACAAAATTTTTTAAGAAAACACAAATTTTTGAATGTCAAGAGCTTGTATTTTAAATCCTCAACCATCAACAACCATTACAATGATCACTTTATGCCTTTTAATGGCCTTTACACGTCAACCACTGAACAACCACCTCTACAACTGACTTTTTAATCTTTTATGATCACATGAAACATAAAACACACTAATTTCAAGGTTGTTAACATCACTATTGAAATGTTTTAATTTTTTGACCTTTCAAACATTAAAAAGTACATCATTAAATTAATTATGTAATGGCATAAAAATTAAAAACTTCATGAATCAATTATGTAACCACATAAGTCAAACATAATTCTATCAAGAAATTAATATCAAATAGATAATATGATCGCATAACTCATATATTTCAATGTCATTGATCTTCTTCTTCATCCAACTCTTTGTCTGTATCATCCGATCCAGATTCGACATTGTAAGGATTGGTCATATCATCATCATTGTCATCGATATCAGTTTCGATAATGTCATCATCCACACAGATATCATCTTCATGAACATTAACTCCTACATCATCATGATCTAGTTCCTCCTCTTCAACATCTTCGTCAAGGACATCATCAACTAACTGTTGATCCTGATCATCATCTACATCATCTTCTAGTTCTTTGGTATCTTCTTCTTCCACCACATTATACTTTACCGGCCTTCCTCTTGGATCATGTCTAGCAAATGACCAACCTGGTTTACTTGGAACCTTTGAGTAAAATACCCGCTCACATTGGCTTGGAGGAACATAGGGCTCATTTCCAGCTCGCTCGATCAACCTTGTATTAACCATGGTAAATCCATTATCATGTTCAATAACATTTCTCTCAGGATTATTTTCATTCAATCATAGCTTATACCATAGGACAACAAACAAAATTAGTCTGAAGGAATTAAAGTCACACTCAAGTATATCATCCAAAATCCCATAGTATCGATTTTATGAGACTTCTGAATGTATGTCGCTTCTAGATAAAACATTAGTTCCCTGAAAGACTACAGTTATACCATAATCACAAAAAAAATTCATGTCATCCAATATTTTGATTCAAAATTTACGGCCATTGCACCACATAGCCTTGTGGTGTTTCACCTACAATATGTCAAACATGTAAAAATTATTGCAATATCGTCAGTTGATAAACATATTTATTCTTGGCCGAATGTATGCAAAGAAAACAATCTCAACATATATATACATCAATATAATTGAAAATAATTAAATAATATGGGTGATTAATATATTTATACGTACCTGTTTATCTCTTAAACCATATGCTAAATCAATTTCCCTTTGTGTAATATTGGAATCTCCATTATGATGAGCTTCTTTAACCAATGAAGCCACACCTTCCCATGTTAATGTGCGAACCAATTGTTGACATCGTTCAATCCATACCGTCATCCAATCAAGATTGTTTGCGACGTACAAATGTAGTGCATCCCTCTTGACCAACTGTATCAAAAAAATTTAAAATTCACAAACAACGTATAATTAGTTAAATACCACAATATATGACCTTAATTTATAATTGATGTATATTGAAGATTAAAAATTAAATAAGTACAATATACATAAAAACTATATGTAAAATGTATTCCAATTAATCTCCATGACCATCTTATAATTACCTCTCACTTTCCTCAATCTACCTTTCCCCATCAGGTACTCCCCTTCAAATTTGTTAATGGAGTTGGGATCCCAAATGAGATCTACATGGATCTTTGCTGCAAACTTAGGAAGATATTCACTAATGTACACCATGGTCTAGTATACCATATATCCCTCCACCATATAACCCTCAATATGTGCTATTTATCTAACCAAAGCCTTCAAAAATTTCAAGTGCCTCTCAACCATCCACATTGACCTTATGTGTACAGGTCCACACAATTCAATCTCCTCAACTTGGTGTATGAGGTAGTGTTCTTGTGCATTGAATTTTTTTGAAGGTAGACACTTTTGCATTTCACACATTAGATGAGGAATTTTTCTCTTCCAATAATTTATAACTTCTTTATGGATTTCTTTAGATGAAAACCATCTACAAGTGATTCAAGGCGCAAATATATTTACGAGATTTAACAAAAATATACAGTATATTACATAACAAGTAAAACAAATAGAAATTATAAGATGTATACAATGAATTGAAAAAATATCACTACTTACCTCATGTATTTTCCAAGATCATAAATAACTTGCTTGACATTGTTGTCAAAGTTGTATGGGAGAGATAGAGGTAGAACGTACTGCAACAATTATAAAATGATCTTTTCATTATTTTTCCAAAAGTAGTAAACACAATACACTGAAAATTACATGCATTATACAAGTGTATATAATATACTAGAATAATTACCTTAATGAAGGTATGCCAATCATGCATTTTCATCCCTGACCCAAATTCACCTTTCTTTGTTATTATATTGTTTATGTTTGCAGCAAATCCTATGGGGAATTGAATTTTTCGTATGAATTCTTTTATAGCATTGCTTTGTTTCTCTGTTAATAACCAAGGAAGGGCACTTATATGAATTTGGTTTCCATCACTATTTAATTGAATGACAATTTTCATTGGATGATTGGCTTCCTGAATATCACTACAAATTTTGACAATTTTTTCTTTGTCATGCCTTCCATCCAATATTTTTCATAATGTTTCTGTTATATTCTTTCCGATATGCATTGTATCAAAAAAATGCACAATTTGTAGCTTCTCATAGTAGGGAAACCTACTAAATTATCTGGGATAACTTTTCAGTCCTTGTGGAAGCCGACCATTAATTCCTTGACAACCTTCATGAAGCATATAAGTTAAACAAATTAACAATGAAAATCATTGTCAATTAAAACATGAGTAAACACAACATAATATAAAAATATAAATTCAAAACATATCATATATGATAGATAAACAATTTGATCCGATGTATAACCTTGACGATTGATTCTATTATATTCCAACTTCCATAGGTGAGGTGACATTCTTCGTGGTTTTGATGTAGTCTCATCTTTCCCATTGAAAATATGTTTTCAATAGTTTGATACTTATAATTTCCATGGAGGAAGTGCCTATACTCATCAAACACCTGCTTTCCTAAAAATTTTGAATGACGAGATTTCATCTTGGGACTACAAATTGGACATGCAAATTTTCCCTTTGTTTGAAGACACAGATCATATATAATTGGATTAAATATGTCCAATTTTATAATTATATATAATAGATGGTGTTAAAACATACAGTATCTTCATAAAATTAAATATCGTTAAAGTGCAGTCAAACGTTATAACATACCACAAAAATGTGTTAGCCATGAGGCATCATGAATTGTCCATACAAGCATTGCATGGAATTGAAATTGTCTTTGTCCTATTGGTCTAGAGATGTCATACATAGTGACGCCATTCCATAACTTTAGTAACTCGTCGATAAGAGGATCGATATATACATTCATATCTTTAACTTGGTACTTACCTAGTTGAATGAACATAAACATTACATAATTATTATAACTATTTTACTACGATATATATAAATTAATGTACATGACTATTGAATGAAAAAAATATAAGTCATTATGCAACAAATAAGACAAATGAGATGCTACGTTAAAGAAAATTGTAAACAAATACGGAACAATCATTGACAACGACTGTGCTCCCTCTTTAGTAGCATCCATGGGCCAAGATATTGTATTGTTATTAACAAAAACGAGGCCACCAGCAGGTAAATAGTCCTCAACTCTCCAAATGGATACGACCTTTGTCGCTCCCCAATGTTAAGCACAAAAAGTTACGAGGTTCTTCTTTAAAATGTGGCCATTTTTCCTCCATGTCCCTAAATGCAGAACCATCTGCAGGCATTCGAAGAGTGTCATCTCCACTTCTATTCCGTGCATGGTAGTCCATCAATTGCGCTAAGCTTTAGCACCTAAATAATCATTGCATACGTAGAATAATGGGAATATAACGAAGAACCTTGCAAGGCACCTTTTTTGTTAGTTGATCTGTTCGATATCTACTGATATGACATTTTGGGCATTTTGTTGCAAATTCTTGTTGTTTATGATATAATGATCATCGGGACATGCATCTATTGTGATACTCCATTTATTATCTTTTCCATAATAGCGAGATAAATCTCGGTATGAGCGAGGTAAAATATTTGATAGTGGTAACAAAAATTCAACAATCAAGCTACAACAAAAAATAATTTGTTAATATAAAGACTATTAATGGTACACATTTCATCCTTTATTTACTAGTGATGAACTAACAACAATTAAAATAGATAAAAAAAGATGACATATATGGCATACCTTAACATCCGTGAGATTGCTATGTTTGATAAACTATTCATAACCTTCAAGTTCAAAAGCAACAATAGCAGGAGAGAAGAGTTGTTTGGGAGCCTTCAAGAGGTCCGTATGTGCCTTCTCAAGTCTGGTAAATCATAGATATCTTCAAAGTCAACTCGATCATCATAGTCAAATCTACCACTAAATGTGTCATGGATCAATGTATTTGTACCATCATCTTCAAGCTGTGTTTTCATGATCATATTCCATAGGATCATTAACTTCAACTGATATTCCACGGCTCCATATTGCGTCTGTTCATCCGCTTGCAAAACCACATTCTCAGGCTGTGATAATCCATATCATCTACCTAAATTGCCCCACCTTTATAATAATGATAGACACAAATAGAGCATGATCATGATCAAGTCGTGTTATATATATATAATGTTAAAACGATATAAACATTTACAAATTCAATCAATATAAACACATATAATGAACAACTTACCAATGGACGATAATCATGCCCCCCTTCAACGTGACCATGCTGCCTACAATGTTTCTCAACTGTTGTGATTAAAATTTGTCTCGTCTTTAAGCCCTTGCAATTATTGCAAGGACAATAAAATTTCCCATCACGCTTTCTTTTCAATCTAGCCCACAATCTATCAAGTGTCTCTTTATTTTGTTCTGGACTAATATTATCTGACATGATTTTTCTTTACCAAGCTTGACTATTTAGATCTTCAAAAAATATCGAACTCACACTCCAATAATTTTTATTCATAGATAGGTAACAAAATTTAATAATTCTGATATTTTACACTAAAAACATTTGGCATGCAACCACCCTTGCAAAAGAGAAGATAGTTTGAAGTTAATGACCCCAAAAAATATTTTAAAATGCTAATTCCAAAATTTATTAAATTATGATTTTACTATTATTTCCAACCGTTAAGACTCCTAAAATTAGAATATTGAACTTGATCACAAACTTCCTACAACGATGGAGGTAGCGAGCTAGCAAGAGAAAGTGGCCCATTCCTAAGGAGCAACAAGTCAGAATCATCATTGCTAATGTCAATATAGATTTATCCTTTTAGTTAAAGATGCAATGTGTCACTTATTATGACGAGTTTATCCCTAGGGCCCTCAACATTGAGAGAGCCCTAATCGCACAAGGAAGCACACACTAGTAGAATTTGGAAAATGAATGACTAGGTGACTAAAACTTTTAGTCACAACAACTAAAAATGACTAAATTTTGCTCATTTTTTGCAACTCGGCTATAAATGAGTAAATAAATTACTAGTTTGGTCGTTGATTAAAAATTATTTAGTCACACAAATAAAATGACTAAATAGTTAGTCATTTATTTAGTCACAATCCATTTGAATAAATCATTTAAGGAATCAAGAATATAGCCTGCCAAAATACTCTAAAACTTTAATAAACATACCCTAAATTTTTTGTCAAAATCTTATTTTCAGGCATAGCCCACCAAAATGGAGTTTTCATTTTAATAAACATACTCTAAAACCTTCGTCAAAACATTATTTTCAAGCATAGACCGCCAAAATGGAGAAGTGTTTCCATAAAGAATGACAAAGAACGGTGAGGAGATATGCATGAAAGGAGGCATATGATTCATTGATGCTTATCTCATTCCTAATCTGCTCAACAAATCTTACATTGTTCTCGCTACTATTTGTAATCTAGGTATTTACTTGACATATATTTGCATAATCTCAAATTCCTTCAGAGGCTTTTGAAGTATTAATGTATCATATATAGGGTTTAGAATGATTTATTTTAAATAAATAAATGATGTATTTCCCTGTAATTAGATAATGTGGATATCTCCCAAATCTGCCCCAGCACACTCCTCTTTGACACTGTATTCATTACTCCAGCTACTAGGGTTTTGCATGAAACATCTTTAATATCTTCATGACCATGGCTTTTAAATAGATCTCAGTCTTTGCTTTAATCCTTTTCATGGTAACCCTTGAGTTCCATAATCCACCTTCAATCTCTTCTAAGAACAGTGTCTTAAGCTAGGCTGCATAGTATGCATATAAAGCAAGTCCTTCATACGTGCCATTGTTCCAAACCACCACTCTTGCTTGGCAAATGTGCCTCCATGATATAGCATGTTCAAATCATAGTTTGCAGTGATTGACCATTAAGGTCACCACTTTCATCAAGATCATTGATTTTTTGTCTTCAAACTCAAGGCATTATGCAAGATAACATTGTGAATTGTTTGTTGTGTACAATTTGATTTTCTTGCACATTCTTTGCTTTTCTAACTTCCTTTAAGGCTGGGTAGCCACCCCTCGGTGCAATCTCAAACAACTCACTCACTATCACTTAAGGAATTCCTTTCATCAACATCCTTCTATAAAATCAAACTATGCCCTATAGACTACCTACTTACTACGAGGACTCATTGTTTCATGGTATTGCTGAATCTTAAGATCCTTCAACACTTATTGACACTACTTCACAGTCCACAAGGTATTGTCACTGTTCTCCATCTTGATGAGTCTCAAAACCTTTGCTCAAACATGCAATCACTACCTCCATTGCTCTGATGTGGCTAGAAAACATTGAACCTAGTTACCACTCTTCATTTGGGTGGTCATTCCTGATTGCATTTTCCTTGTCTACTACCAAAGCATTTATTCCCTTAAGTCAACAAGGGGTAAAGGCTCAACATTAAAATCTCACACTTTACTGTGCAAGGTTTGAGTTTTATTATCTTGTCACTGCTCAGCCTCTTTTTGACTATCACATCTCAAGTGACTATCATTCTTCTTACCGTAGATTGTATTTACAAATGTCACTAAGCTACATAGTGTGTTTGTTATTGGCTACAATCTTTAGATTGCAAGATTTTGTTATTAGCTACAATGTCTCAATTTTTTCTGGTATTGCAACCTCACTAATCCGCTAGAGTTATTGTTTATGTTTCTACGGAGGCCTAGGGTTTGTACCCTAATCATGCTCTTACTAATGCTTCTATTGGTATTAAAAAACAACCTTAAATCTTAGGTCAGAAAATTAGTTGTCTTGGAAAAGTTGTGGTATGATCTTGGATTGTATCCTAGAGTGTGTGGGAAGCTTGTGTTTGATCATTAAGGTATGTAAACCTGATCAGGGAAATGTATCCTATATAGCATGGGTCTTGTTTTAATACTTTCCATAACGGTTATTAGTAGATCACATTATTATAGTTTGCGGTAACCTAAGATTGCATTCAAGTATGTAACAAACTTAGTTTGTAGTTTAAGCTATACACTTTTAAGTAACATTCATAAGGTTTAGAAAATCTTGACCACTCTCTAAAATAGCCCATTAAACATGGGTTGTGCTTGCATGCACTACATAATTGATATAACACAACCACTCTGCATATTAACCAAAGTTATAGGCTCTTTCTTGTAGCAAGAGGTACAATCACTCTTCGATCATGCTATAATTACATCCTAACCTGTTAAACTTGAGACAACTTGAATGCACCCAATGATGATTGACACCTATATTATACAACTTGAATTAACTACATTATATGAGTGCCTCTATTTCTATCACAACATAGCCACATTAAACTTGGGTCACACATGAATGCATCCTATATTTGCTATAGCACAACTGTGTCACATGACCAATAGAGTTATGGATAACATAATTACAGTCACAAGAATCTATTCCTTGGTTGTGATCTTATGGTGATTCCACACAACAAAATCTGGACATGAAATTCTCAAAACCCTAAACCTCTAAAAATGAAATCTAATGAGATGTTGCTTTAAAATATGATTTTCAAACCTGGAACTACAAATTTGACTTCACAACTGAATTCTACAAAAAGACAATGAGTACCCTTAACCTAGCGATATCTTCTTGAATTTTTTCTAATTTTTCCCAAGAAAATCATCCTTAATTCTCCACAAACTATATCAAGTAGAGCAAAAAACTATCGCAATAAATTAGGGAACTCACTTTTCTTTATGTCGGACACTGTCGCAATAAATCAGTGAACTCACTTTTCTTTATGTCAGCCACAATTTGACTTTTTTCTATTTTTCATGTTTGTCAAAATTTTGACGAAACTGATAGTCCAAATTTTGAAGAAACCTAGGTTCATCGAAATTTCAAGAAACATTGGGGATAAACTTTCAAAAAATTGAAAATTACACATCAAATTTTACAAGCACCCGACGATACATCAAATTATACATATTTCGTTGGACATTTTCGTCGGATTTTGCAGTCAAATGAGTTAGTGCAACATTAGACAATATCCAATTGAGGATGACATGGTGAGCTTAATGGGACCTTTCCAGTCAGCACCTGAATTAATCCATGAAACTACAAATATTCCCCGACATATGCAACTTTGAATTGCAATCTACTGCCCTTAAAGGAATTAACTCCCAATGCATATGGACCAAAGTACAAAATCGTGATTTCCTATTTGGGCATAATTGAGTATGTTAGAGGTCCAAACTAAAGGTTTATCAATTTTGAATACACTACTTGACTTATTTCGTCAACCTGGCACTATTGAAGACCCCAATTTATGTAGGAGTGGCGCTTATTAACTCTGAATCCTCTTTTGTTGATGTGGGGAAATAGTAGCATCATGGCATAATAGCTCACATCTATGAATAAATAATTACTTGAATTACTTCTACCCCAGAATGATTTGGCACAATACTACTGCTATCAAAAGTATATATATATATATATAAAGAAATGTATTATACAATGAAACATATCCACCATACAAAAGGCACCTAACTCTGATGAAGGTTTCCACCCAACACCCTAAGTGATTGCACAGATCGAACACAAACAAGAGATATCAAGGTGATCAGAAACATCTGAGTTTCGATTACTAACTTGAGGCTTCTAGCCCCCGAAAGGCTACCATAAGGCTTAGAAAGAAATCATTAATGTGCAGTCATTCGATTTGGACTCAACAACCACCCAAAAAGAAGAAGTTTGGAGCTTTCTATCATGCTAATACATTGACAATATTTATCTTCAAGTGCTGCAACTATGATAGATTGTTAATAGAATCAAGGAGGTTATTTAAATCTTTAAAATTCCTACTATGTTCAAGTGCAGCAGTTGAGACAAGTTGACAAATGGGATTCGAGAGATTGTTTACCTCACAACCTTCTATTGATGCCTCCCATTGGGGAGGACGCTGCGTGTGGAGGGTAGTGCCCTCTCCACAGGCTGCAACCTGTGGAGGGCATTGTCCTCCATAGCACAACCTCCCAATGGGAAAGAACGCAACTGGGAGTCCCCTCCCACACTTAAAGTTTTTCATTCAAATCACTAACAAAATATACTAAATAGTAAATGCATGGCCCAATTCTGACACCTAATGAACCATTGTTTTCAGACTCCTTATCAAAGAGAACTTGATATGTATATCCAATTATTTTTTGAATTGAACCAAGATTAGATCACCGTGCTTAAATATTAAATAGAAATACCAATTATTATTAGAACTAGATTCTTTAAATAAAACTCAAGTGACACAACTCAAATTTAAAACATGATTCTAGGTAAAATGTTTGAAACTTTAGTTTGTTCACAGCTAAACCTCATAAGTTTTGAACTGTATGCCAAGGGTAAAAATAAACATGACATCCAAAAATATAGAAGCGCTACTAGATAATATCACATATAATTTTATAACTAGATTTTTAAAGAAAACCCCAGAAATACAGAAAATCTAGATTTAAAGCACGCCTTCTAGAAAATTGTTCAAAACATCAATTGGCTCACAGCTAAACCTAGGTATTTCGATTATCATTTCAATAGAGAAAGAAGTGTTGCCAGAAATTTACGATACCTAAGGCACAATACCAATGCTTCCAAGATGTTGATCAATACAAAAGCCTTTCTAGAAATAACGACTGTCATGAGGATTGGCACATTTTGTCCCTAAGTCTGAAGGATTGCACACAATATACATTGGTATTATGTTGAGCAATGCATGAGAGTCAGCAGGAAGACTGGTGACTATGCTAGTTTTTGACCTCCCAAGGATCTAGTCCATAAGGGAAGTACCCTACTATATACATCACTGAGTAAGACTACACATGCCTCCATTTTTGGTAAGATCTTCCTACTACAACTACAACTATGATGTTGATCTCTTAGAACGGGACTCCTATTAGCATATGGAGAGACCTGAAAAATCACCACCAAGCAGAGGTGACCAGTTCTTCCTTCCTTTTCCGTTATTCTTTTTCCTTTTTTAAAAGATTTCTTTTTAGTTTCCTCCAAAACTGAATCTTGAAAATAATAAAGTTTATTTTATTTTATTTTTCTTGCACAATATTTATTCAGTAAATATTAAATAAAATACCATTTTAATTCCAACTTAAATATGTATTTCAAATATTATAAAGAAACACCATTTATCTGCAAATAAAATGATTTTTTCTAAATACTAAACATCGTCATTTATTTGCTAGATAAATTTTATAATTGTAATTAATTCTTTTATTTCCTTACATTTTTTAATTTTTCCACAAATTATTTTAATTAAACATTGTAAATACGAACAATAAGAATAGGGGTCGTGACACTTTCCC
The DNA here is from genome assembly GCA_007258455.2 of Sequoia sempervirens. Taxonomy (NCBI): domain Eukaryota; kingdom Viridiplantae; phylum Streptophyta; class Pinopsida; order Cupressales; family Cupressaceae; genus Sequoia; species Sequoia sempervirens. The sequence goes on from VDFB02363579.1 coordinate 17,577, forward strand.
TGATCGTATAGTGAATTGATGATATACATTGATAAACAGTTGAAAATTGTGAAATTTGTGCTTAAAGTAGGGTTCAAGCCAGTAGTATCCTGAATCTCAATAATGCTACTATGATCAATATAGACTTATGTGTACTCTAAAATTATAAATTCATTCTCAATGCTTCTCATGCATCATTTAAGATTATTTTGGGGTTTATAACCACCAAGATGACTTGGTTGACAGTGTGGTAAATGGTAGCCATAGATTGTTTAACACAGGAAGATCGAAACATTCATTGTGTCTTGCAACTGATGCTATCCTGGTCATCACTGATGCTATCTCCACTGCTCATTCATCACCATTGGTCAAAACTGTTGCCTTCAATCAGGGAAAAATTGATCGTGTTAACTCCTCATCACCATTGGTCTTCACTGATGCCATCTCCATTGGTCTAAACTGTTGCCTTCAATGAGGAAACCAACGTCAACAATTTGTCACCGTCTAGCCTACAGAAATAATAGAAGCAAACATGTCTATTTTTATTGCAAGCAAGGACTGAAATGATTGGGGGATCTTCTAGCCTTACTCTTAAACATTTTGAATGCTCTCCCAGTATAGTTAATCTTAGATTAAGAACAACATTCACAATTGGAAGGATTTGTTGTTCGGAAAGGACTAATTTTCAAGGAAAGCTAGATTGATAATGTAAAAATAGGCAAATTGCTTCAAAACATCCTAGAGATAGGGGGTTCTATCTTGAAAGCCTAACTTGCACTGATTTCCAAACTCCGAAAAACCCCAAATTGTTAATTTCTCATGGTTGATCAATCTTCTTTTGTCTTAATTCTTTCATTTCAATTTTCCAGACTATTGGCGGTTGAAGGTTTCAGTCTATTGTGTTTGTGGAGAGCATTGGAAGTAGGAATGATGGTAAAAATAAATAAAGATACCCCAATTGGCGTGTCCCTATTTGAGCTTTCAGAGCTCAATTTGTCGATCAATGGATTATAACCACCGAGAGGGCCTGGTTGACAGTGTGGTAAATGGCAACTGTAGATTGTTTAACACAGGTAGATCAAAACATTCCTCACATCTTGCAACTGATGCTATCTCTAGTCTTCACTGATGCTATCTCCATTGCTCATTCGTCGCCATTGATCTAAACTACTGCCTTCAATCAGGGAAAAATTGATTGTGTTAAATCCTAATCATCATTGGTCTTCATTGATGCCATCTCCACTGCTCATTTGTCACCGTTGGTCTAAACTGCTACCTTTAGTGAGGAAACTAGCATCAACAATTTGTCACCGTCTAATTTTTCATTGGATATTTTCTTCTTATTTTCATCGCCATTTTACATTTAAACTAAGCAGAATACTTAACTTCCTCTTTACAAATTTGAACCTGTGTGTTTCTAACGAGGGTCTCCCACCTTTTAGATTTTGCGCTTCACATTCTTAGCAGTTGTATCACTCGTGTGCGATTTGTTTCTTCAAAATTAGTTTTCAAAGAGGTATGTTTTGAGTTCTATTTCATGTATTTTAATAGAATGTAGACTTAAATGCATAGGGCAATGATACAACGTCAATCTTTCCCTAATCATGCAAATTTCATATTACGAATTATTGGTCAGTCCAAGAATGGAAATTGGGAGATTTGTGGTTAAAGTAGGGTTCGAGACAGTAGTTTTAGTATTTGAATCA
>VDFB02363580.1:0-20694 GCA_007258455.2 Sequoia sempervirens
ATCAATTATTTCATATAACAACATTCATATCATCTCATTTGGACACAAAAACATCATACATTGCATAACTTGAATGAACCTAGCTATCATTTTTGGCCTACATCTCTCCTTTTAGGTGCAAAACCTTAGAAGAGCTAGAAAGAGTGCAAGGTGCCAAAAATCTACAGTTCATTTTGGTGAACCTGCATTTTGAAAACTTTGCATTTCTGAATTCATTTGCATCTTACATCCTAGATTACATTTGTATCAACATTCAATTAGAGTATTGTTTTTTTTTTGCATTATGGGATTTCTCAAATTTCATTAGTAAAACAATCATTTAAATTTCATTTTTGCATTGCATATCATTGAAAAAACTAAAATTTTGCATCTACATCCTTCATTGCAATCTGAAAAGCATTAGAATCCCATTAAAATTTCTGAAAAACAAAAAAGTAATATCATTCTGGGACTCATTCGCCACTTTGGGCGAATCAGTCCATCTACACTTTTTAAACAATATTTTCAAGCATTTTTCTGCATCTTTGTTTTCTATAGTTACTTCTTTGTTACAGTTAGCAGAATTTCTATTATTTGCATTTAGAACTCCTAGATTACCTTGCATTTGCATTCACCCCATCTTTTGTGGTACTTGTATGAGTGTTTGGTGCCCCATTTAGAATACTTTAGTGAGACGAAGTTCTAGACTCATGGCTTCCCACGATAGCACTTTCATTGTGGACCTTGGGATCTCAAGAGCTCCTACTCCTAGTATGGAAAATGGTGCATTAGGCATGGAAAATACCACTTCTATTCCTTCACCTTTCCATCCAATGATGTTGACACACAAAACAATTCCATACCACAAGAAAAGGTCATTAATATTCATGAGGATTTTGCAAACTTACAAAAAGACTTGTCCCTTGAAAACATTTCCATCACCACCATACGTGCAATTGAAAACCTTCATCACTTAATTGAAAGTGATGATGGCTTACAAGTCATGAAAATAATTGTTAAAACATACAATAAACATACTACTAATACTTCCCAATCAAAAAACATAGTTGCAAGCCAAGGAGGACCTCACATTCCTCCCCCTTCAACAATAGCATCCATACCAACTTATACCACTCCACATGTTACAAAAACTATGCAACAGGTTAGTCATGTGGCTCCTTCTTTTGCAATTCCAACTAGCATTCCTAGTTCTTTTGTCACATCGCATATTCCATCTTCCACCTTCACCCCTCATAGTGTCCCTATCACTTCCCCTCACATTACATACACTCCATCACCATTTTCCCTTCCACCTCAAACCACTTACCCTAATCCCATCATTACACAACTCCTTAATACCATTTCATCCATGAAACAACAAATTTCCACCATTAGCCAAGGCCAAACCACTTCACCCACATATCATGTTTGTAGTAGCCCCTTAACCTTAGAAATCTTAAGAACCTTGATGCCACAAGGGATAGAAATGCCTCAGTTTGAGAAATACGCAGGTAAAGGAGACACTATTAACCATGTAAATGCTTATACAACTTTATGCAATGATTTTGTCCTTTATGATAAACTCTTAGCTAAAATTTTTCCTAGGAACCTAAAAGAGATTGCATTAGAGTGGTTTTCCAACCCGCCCAATCATTCTATTCGATCATTTAATTAACTTGTGGATGCCTTCGTAAGTCACTTCCAAGTTCATATGACCCCTAAAAAGACAATGGCTGACCTAATGCGTTGTAGAAAAAATGCTGATGAAAAAGTCATTGATTTCATTTCACGTTATCAGTCATTATATGCTCAAGTGGATGTCAAAATTCCTGATTCACATTTGCAAAAGATGTTTATCAAAAACTTACACAAAAACCTTTAGGATAGGTTAACTATGATGAAATTCCCTTTGTTCATGCACTTATGCACAACTCTGTGTGAATATCATAACTCGATTTCAAGTCATGATTCAAAATCCACTTCTAACCGAGCTGAGAAGCCTGAGCACAATGATCAAAACAACACACAAAACTTTCTCAAACCAAATAGAGGCTTTTTACAATTCAATCTACCTCCTCAAACACAACCACCAACCCAACCTGTTCAAAATCAAGTGGCAGCTATTAAAGCAGTGGTGCCTTATACCTACGGGGACCCGAAGAGACAATTCACCCCTTACCTGATACTCTCCATAATACAATGAGCCAATTGCTCCAACAACAAATGATCACCTTGCCTACTATCAAACTGCTTGATACCACCAAACCTTTACCACCCGCATTTAAACCAAATGCTTATTGCCATTTTCATCGCCAATATGGTCATGACACCAAATAATGTAAGCGTCTCAAACACATAGTTCAAGACCTCATTGATTCATTTCATTTGTACATTGCAGGTGTTAATGATCAAGGTAATAAGTCTATTGCACCCCCTAACCTAAATTTACAAATCTTTACCAACCCCATGCCTAAACATAATGTTTCATTAGTCAAGGCTAGTGAACCTTCAAACCCTCAGGTAATGAATGTTGATACAAATAGTGAACAACATGATATAACACCAAATGTTACCCAAGCCAATCCTATGGATGAAATTGTGGGTGCGTTAGATGTTATCCCTCATAAGGGCCCAACCAAAAAAAATCTTGATGTCACTTTTTCTTCTAAACCTATACTTAAAAAACTTCCTCGTGGTCCTCTTTACATAGCTGGCAGAATCTATGATAAGCCCACCAATGGGATATTAGCGAATACTTTGTGCGTGGATCATGGGGCCCTGGTGTTCCATTAATCCTTTCCTCATTCATGGATCAGAATGAATCAGTTTCAGATCAATCCATATTCCAGATCTTTCTTTATTTTTCAAATCAGGATCAATTCCATTCCTTCCCTCCTTCCTCCATCAATCAGATCCATAAGGTCCATTTAAAGTGTTTCCACACATATTTACCATACACCATAGTGGCTTTCACTCATTATCCTCTAAAGGCAATTTTTCCTAAGAAGCCTATTGGCCTGAACCTATGGAACCCATCACCCCTCGAAAGGACTTATTTTTCATAGCCTATCAAAATTTCAAAGCCAAATGAATCATCAAGTTATCTATTCGTAACACATCAGCTTCCACCCCACCTATCCTAGATGAAACCATGATTCAACCTGAGCTCGACATTGAACAAACCATACAACCTCCTGAATAACTAACCTTAGACACTTCCCCACCCTCCTTTAAATGACCAAGAGAAAATGAAACCACTCCCATCGTGCCTCCCCACATTAAACAAGTGTATAAAGTTAAAGAGAAAGTGATTGACCCATCCTCTTTAGTTTCTTTTGTTCGTCCCCCTCTGGAAGAAAAGGAACCTATGATGGATCAACCTGCTCTTACACCTAAAAAAATTCAAAACAAAATTAAACACAATCGCAGTGCTAGGGAGCATAGGCATCATTGTCGTCTCCTTGCTCGTCAGTCTCAAATAGAAGAAAATAAAGAGAACCACCCTTTGCCTTTGACATAAGCAATAGATGACCACCCTCTTTTTCTTGACCTACCACAAGATAACACAGTCCAACCCTCACAACAAAATGAACAAATCCAACAGTCGCAACTTTTGATTCATCCTTCCTTAGAAATAACCCTTCGTCCTCCTGTTGTAATCATTCTTGATGATGATGAGGGGATCGCAAAAATAGATGAAGTGCACAATGATCTAAACTCTTTATTTTCATCTACCATGAGCTTAAATGATAAACCTTCTCAACCAAGTGAGGAACCTAGTACGTCTCCTATTTTGACACATGTAATTCTTCCTTTGGATAGTCAACTACCCTTGTAATACACCGAACATGATTGGGAGGTGGATGAATTGTTAGATGGTTGACTTGCATTCGCCTTACTAGCCTTTTTACATTTTTTTTCCTTTTTTCTTCTCTTTTCATATGTGTATCGTGTTCCACTGTATCATGCATTTGATGTTTCCTCTCTTTGTACACTTCTTCTATTTATATCTTTATTCTTCTATTTGTTGTGCATTTTCTTTTTCATTTTAGTTTTGTGTTCTCCTTTTGGGGATGACACAAGGTGTAGGGAGATTAACTCTATGTCTCTCTTCCATGTTATTAAAGAGTCCACCTTTTCTTTTCATTTTTTTCATTTTTGTTTTCCTTTTGGGGATGGCCCTTAAAGTGTAGAGAAGCCCTATGTCTCTTCCATGTTATTAAAGGGTCTTTCCTCCTTTTTTGTTTTTGTTTTGTGTTTTCTTGAGGATGACACAAAGCATAGAGACACCCTATGTCTCTTCCATGTTGACCCAAAAGGTCATTTTTCCTTTTTCCTTTTTGTTTTGTGTTTTCCTTTTGGGGACAAATGCAAAGCATTGAGATGCCTTATGTCTCTTCCATGTTGACCCAATCGGTCCTTTTCCTTTGCTTTTTCATTTTTGTTTTGTTTTTTTCCTTTTGGGGATAGTAAGGCAGTAAGGACCGAAATATCTCCTTCAGTACTAAACCCCAAAAGCTTTTCCTTTTCTTTTTTTTTCCTTTTCATTTTTTATTTTTCGCTTGTATTTTTCCTTTTTGGGGACGATTCAAAGCATTGAGACCCCAATGTCTCTTCCATGTTGACCCAAAACAAACTTTGTTTTTCTTTTGTTTTTGCTTTCTTTATGTCATTCTTCCAGTTCTATGTGCTTTGGGGAATGATGACAGTTCCGAGCTCTTTAATAAAACATTTTTTAACCATGAGCCTGATCCATACATCTCCTTATGTGTTGGTGTGTTCTTTCTGGGGGAACCCAACCTCCTTTCTTTTATTTTATTTTAGATTGACCTTGTGGGCTACTCGAAACATATGACTTGGTATAGAGACTTAAAGTTAGGCTCTCATGTCTTGTTTCCCCTTTCTTACATTTTCTTTCCTTCACTACTTTAAAGTAATTGCTCATGAGCGATTGTCACGGTAATTCCTTGCTTTAAAATTAGGGCATCTCCCATTACCATTAATTCATTTTGCATTCTTGGTTTCCCTAATTGTAGCCTTTTCGTTTCTAACATATGATGTGTTTTCACTTTGCTGGTTGGCAGTTGGGTATGAATGTCCTTCATGGTGTGATCTCTCTTAGCATATTACATTCCTCTTGGTGGCTTGATGTGACACACTGCATCCCCTAAGTTGTGAATATACTATTATTTGATTGGAATTCTTTTGGAGACATTAGACACAATGTTCCCTATGTGACTGACCTTACATGAACTCAACAAGACTCCTTTGAACTTTATTTTACATTTTTACATTTTTGTATTTTTGCATTTTTTCCGCCTTGCATAACATAACTTGCATTCCTATGGTACCTTGCATTTTTTCATGAGTTCTAAGCATACAAAGCTTTTCTTGTCTCATGAAGCATGAACTGGCATTCCCTTTGTGGCTCCTTGTTAAAGTTATCAAGAGGTATAACTTTAATATGGTTGAGCGGGAAGCCCACTCAGTGGCACGACTTTCCCCAATAGACACCTTTGTGTTTGTGAGTGCATAGCAACTAACGTATGTATCTTACCTTTTGGAATTTCTCACCCAGTGGACCACCATGAGTTTTTTCACCCTAGAGTGAGTATACATTCTTTTTTTCAAATAATCAGCGTAGATTTAATCCACATCTAGTTGGACAGATGATCGAAGCTTCATTCGATTCACTTATTTCAACACTTGCGTGTTCCTTTGTCCTTATGTTTAGTTTTCCATTGGATCTTCATCCTGGGGGATTGATCATCCCTCTTGATCATTTTCATTCCATCTTGCTAACGTAAGTGCATTTGAACCCTCCTCTCATGTGCATGGCTACTTTAGTGTGAGTTTGAAGCAAGTTCATCCTCTCACTAAAGTGGGGGCTAAATGTGCCATAGAAAAATGGCCCCTTGTCATTTTCATGGTCTTTTAGGCCTTTCTTCTTGATGTTTGATCCATTTTTCTCTGATTTAATGATGTAATGTGCCTTGAACATGCATATTTAGGTACTAAAATTCAAATGATGACGTCTTGTGAAGGTGTTGTGAAGTGTTGTAAGACATTTCTACATTCTTCTAAACTCTATTCATTATAATTCACCTAAAAGTCGCTTTTTCATCACTAAACAAGTCCTATTTTGAAGTGTTTTAAAGTCTTGTAACAAAATTTCATGCTTTTGTAGGCATAACTTCACTATTTACACCTTTCCTATGCTTTATTTGACCCCTTTATGCACTCATAAGGCTTAATTAAGTGTGTTTTTTAATGTAAACTCGACAAATAACATTAAATGCAAGTTAATTCCCAACACCCACCTTCAAGTCCAAGGTGGGACCCATTCTCCATGGGTGGAAAATGGGTCCCTCTTGGCTCAAAATTCAAAATATTTTAAATTTTCTTTCGAGTTTTTATTTAAAATCACCTTATGTCAGCCTGTGATGAGGTATTAACGGGACTAAGGCACAAGATTGTATAAATAAGTATTTTTACATCCATTTTAATGTCCATTCATTCAAGTATTCAATCTCCTACACTATCACATCACATTCAAGCATCTTGCAACATCAAATCAAGCATCAATCAAGCAATCAAAGGAATCCATTGACGTATCTTCAAATTTGCATGAACAAGGTTTTGGTAAGTTAAAAGAATTTTCATGTTATTTTTTTATCATTCTCATGCATTTCATTATTTCTTTAAGGGCTTGATTACCAAAGTGGGGTTTGACCAGGGAAAACCCCTATTTGCTAACCCTCAACCATTTTTCCCCTTTTGCATGTGTGTTTGTAGACTTTTGTAAGCAGATTTAACAAGCATTTAGGTGTTGAAGAATGGTCAACAAGTCAAAAAGGTGCTTCAAGTCAAATCAACCATATTTCAAGTTTGGAGAAGGTATTATGTCCGTTTCCTACAAAATTGACTTTGGCAACCCGACAAGCAGACATCCCCAAATCTGGTGTTGTAGAGTTGTCTCCTAATTTCACAGAATTTGGGAGAGGACTGATTCACCACCTATGGTGAATGAGTCCCACCTTAAGGCTGGAAATCTAAGTTTTGTCAGATTTTGGATCTCAGCACTTAGAAACCTGTTTCCAACATTTTTCATCAGAAGTAGGACTGATTCGCCACCTTGGGTGAATGACTCCCACTTATGATTTTATCTAATTCCAGATAGCGACTAGAACATTCCAGAATCTTCGTTAGACCTCCAAGTGCACACTAATTCAGCTCTTTTCCTTTTGTTATGCATTTATTCATTCATAAGTCATTGTTTGCATATCACATCATGTTTTCCAACATAGCATAAATCTTAAGTTTTGCATTCATAATCAATCAATTTGTTCATATAATAGCATTAATATCATCTCATTTAGGCATAACAACATCATACATTTCATAATTTGAATGAACCTAGTTAGCAGTTTTGGCCTACCTCTCTCCTTTTACGTGCAAAACTCTAGAAGAGCTAGAAAGAGTGCAAGGTGCCAAAAATTTATGGTTCACTCTCCTTCCCTATATACTTCTCTCTAGATGTATCTCTATCTCTACCTCTCCCTCCCATGTTCCCTCTCTCTCAATCTCCCAACCTTCCTCCTTCGCTTTGTGTTTCTCTTTCACACACTCTCCCTCCCCAATCTTTATCTCTAACTCTCTCCTACTCTTCTGATCGACGCAAAAGATCTGACCTGATTTATCGATCTGATCGACTGATCTGATTTGATGGATTTGATTTGCCTGATCGAAGGATCCGATCCTGGAATTGATTTTGCCTGATTAACTGATCGTCTGATTCGAGATCTGATCGCGTGACGGATGTCTGACGACGCGTTTGATCTGACGCAGAAAACGGATCTGATCCGATCCTGCCGATTTTGATTTGATCTGATGCGCAGGATACCGCGGATGGATCGTCCGCCGATCTGATGCGCCTGAAGTTTTGTCGGAATTGATGCCGGTGATCGATCGACAAGGAAAATGGAAGGTTTGATCTGATGCAAGCGGATCGATCCGATCCGTGACGGATCTGATTGATTTTGATGGATTTGCCGGATTTGATCTCCAAAACCCTATATTGAATATCATAAATCCTAATCCCTATACCCTAAACCCTACACCCTCAACCCTCATCGGGCTATACGCTCAACCTTATAACCTATACCCTGAACATTATCCCTCAACCATAAACATAAACCCTAAACCCTAAATTAAATCTTGTACCCTAAACCCTCATTGTATAAAAAATACCTCAAAGAAATGGGGTCTCAAAGTGATGTATCACAGTGAGACCCCATTTCTTTGGGGCTTTTTTTTCATACAACGAGCACTACCTTGTTAATGCGTCAATGCGATAGATTTGACAAGGTAGTGCTCATTGTATGAAACAATGCCTCAAAGAAATGGGGTCTCATGGTGATGTAATAAATGTGAGACCCCATTTCTTTGAGGCATTTTTTCATACAATGAGCACTACCTTGTCAATGTGTCAATGCGATAGCATTGACAAGGTATTGTTCATTGTATGAAAAAACATCATTGTGAAACCCCATTTCTTTGAGGCATTTTTTAATACAACGAGCACTACCTTGTCAATGCGTCAATACAGTAGAATTGACAAGGTAGTGCTCATTGTATGAAAAATGCCTCAAAGAAATGGGGTCTCATAGTGATGAGACCCCATTTCTTTGAGGCATTTTTCATACAATGAGCACTAATCTCACTACCTTGTCAATGTGTCAATGTGGTAGCATTGACAAGGTAGTGCTTGTTGTATGAAAAATGCCTCAAACAAATGGGGTCTCACGGTGATGTACATCACTGTGAGACCCCATTTGTTTGAGGCATTTTTTCATCACTGTGAGACTCCATTTCTTTGAGGCATTTTAATACAACAAGCACTACCTTGTTAATGCAGCCGTATTGACAAGGTAGTGCTCGTTGTATGAAAAAATTCCTCAAAGAAATGGGGTCTCACGGTGATGTTCATACAATGAGAAATACCTTTTCAATGCACCAATGTGGCCTCATTGACAAGGTAGTGCTCGTTGTATGAAAAAATGCCTCAAAGAAATGGGGTCTCATAGTGATGTAATGACCATGAGACCCCATTTCTTTGAGGAATTTTTTCATACAACGAGGAATACTACCGCATTAACAAGGTAGTTCTTGTTCTATGAAAAAATTCCTCAAATAAATGAGGTCCCACGATGATTGTACATCATTGTGGGGCCTCATTTATTTGAGGCCTTTTTCATAAAACGGGCACTACCTTGTCAATGCGGTAGCATTGATGCATTGACAAGGTAGTGCTCATTGTATAAAAAAATGCCTCAAAGAAAGGGGGTCTCATGGTGATGTACATAAAAATTCCTCAAATAAATGGGCTACATCACTATGAGACCCCATTTCTTCTTTGAGGCATTTTTTCATACAATAAGCACTACCTTGTAAATGCGTCAATGCTACTGCATTGGCAAGGTAGTGCTCATTGTATGAAAAAATGCCTCAAAGAAATGGGGTCTCACAGTGATGTACATCATTGTGGGGTTATGAAAGAATTCCTCAAAGAAATGGGGTCTCATGGTCATGTACATCACCATGAGACACCATTTCCTTGTGGAATTTTTTCATACAACAAGCACTACCTTGTCAATGCATCAATGCAGTAGATTTGACAAGGTAGTGCTCATTGTATGAAAAAAAATCACTATGAGACCCCATTTCTTTGAGGAATTTTTTCATACAAATGCCACTACCTTGTTAGTGTATCACTGTGAGACCACATTTCTTTGAGGAATTTTTTCATATAATGAGCACTACCTTTTTAATATGTCAATTTGGTAGCATTGATAGGGTAGTGCTCGTTGTATGAAAAAATTCTTCAAATAAATGGGGTCTCATGGTGATGTACATAACCGTGAGACCCCACTTATTTGAGGAATTTTTTCATACAATGAGCACTACCTTGTCAATGTGTCAATGCTACCACATTGACAAGGTAGTGCTCGTTGTATGAAAAAACAATCACCGTGAGACCCCATTTCTTTGAGGAATTTTTTCATACAATGAGCACTACCTTTCAATGTGTCAATGCATCAATGTGGTAGCATTGACAAGGTAGTGCTCATTGTATGAAAAAGCATCATCGTGAGACCCCATTTCTTCAAGAGGAATTTTTTAATACAATGAGCACTACCTTGTCAATGCATCACCATGAGACTCCGTTTCTTTGAGGCATTTTTTCATACAACAAGCACTACCTTGTCAATGCGTCAATTCGGTAGCATTGAAAAGGTAGCACTCATATGAAAAAATGCCTCAAAGAAATGGGGTCTCACGGTGATGTACAATGCCTCAAAGAAATGGGATCTCATGGTGATGTACATCACCGTGAGACCCCATTTCTTTGAGGAATTTTTTCATACAACAAGTACTACCTTGTCAATGTGTAAATGCTACCACATGGACAAGGTATTGCTTGTTGTATGAAAAAATGTCATCATGAAACCCCATTTATTTGAGGAATTTTTAATAAAATGAACATTGCCTAGTCAATGCGTCAATATGATAGCATTGATAAGGTAGCACTCATTGTATGAAAAAATGCCTCAAAGAAATGGGGTGAGACATTTTTTCATACAATAAGCACTACCTTGTCAATGTGTCAATGCTACCGCATTGACAGGGTAGTGCTCATTGTATGAAAAAGCATCACCGTGAGACCCCATTTCTTTGAGGCATTTTTTCATACAATGAGCACTACATAGTTAATGTTTCAATACGGTATCATTGACAAGGTAGTGCTCGTTATATGAAAAAATGCCTCAAAGAAATTAGGTGAGGCATTTTTTCATACAATGAGAACTGCCTTGTCAATGTGTCAATGCTACCACATTGAAAAAGTAGTGCTCATTGTATGAAAAATCATCACCGTGAGACCCCATTTCTTTGAGGTATTTTTTCATACAATGAGTAGTAACTTGTCAATGCATCAATTCGATAGAATTGACAAGGTAGTGCTCATTGTATGAAAAATGCCTCAAAGAAATGGGGTCTCTCTTTGATGCATTTTTTCATACAATGATGACTAAGCTCACTACCTTGTCAGTGTGTCACTGTGGTAGCATTGACAAGGTAGTGCTCATTGTATGAAAAAAATCCTCAAAGAAATGGGGTCTCACGGTGATATGCAGATACATTGACAAGGTAGTGATCGTTTTATGAAAAAAATGCCACAAAGAAATGGGGTCTCACGGTGATGTACATTGCCATAAGACCCCATTTCTTTGAGGAATTTTTTCATTCAATGAGAAAAGGCAGTTCTCATTGTATGAAAAAAATCCTCAAAGAAATGGGGTCTCATGGTGTTGTACATTATTGTGAGACCCCATTTCTTTGAGGCATTTTTTCATACAATGAGCACTACCTTGTCAATGCATTAATGCAGTAGCATTGATGAGGTAATGCTTGTTGTATGAAAAATTTCCTCAAGGAAATGGGGTCTCGCATTGATGTAGTGCTCATTGTATGGAAAAATGCCTCAAAAAAATGGGGTCTCATGATGATGCACGAAGATGTAATAAACGCCTCAAAGAAATGGGGTCTCATGGTGATGTACATCACTGTGAGTCCCCATTCCTTTGAGGCATTTTTTCATACAACAAGCACTACCTTATCAATTCATCAATGCGGTAGCATTGACAAGGTTGTGCTCATTGTACATGAAAAAATTCCACAAAGGAATGGGGTCTCACAGTGATGTACATCACTGTGAGACCTCATTTCTTTAAGGCATTTTTTCATACAACTAGCACTACCTTGTCAATGCGTCAATGTGGGGTGCAGTGACAAGGTAGTGCTCGAAGTATGAAAAAATTCCTCAAAGAAATGGAGTCTCACAGTGATGTACATCACTGTGAGACCCCATTTCTTTGAGGCATTTTTTCATACAACAAGCACTACCTTATCAATGCATCAATGCAGTAGCATTTATAAGGTAGTTCTTGTTGATCACTCTAACACCCCATTTCTTTGAGGAATTTTTTCATACAATGAGAACTACCTTATCAATGCATACCACATTGATGAATTGACAAGGTAGTGCTTGTTGTATGTAAAATTGCCTCAAAGAAATGGGGTCTCATGGTGATGTACATCACCATGAGACCCCATTTATTTGAGGTACTTTTTCATGTACAATGAGCACTACCTTTTCAATGTGTCAATGCTATTGCAGTGATAAGGTAGTGCTCGTTGTATGAAAAATGCCTCAAAGAAATGGGGTCTCACGGTGATGTACATCACCATGAGACCCCATTTCTTTGAGGCATTTTTCATACAATGAGCATTACCTTGTCAATACATCAATGTGGTAGCATTGAAAAGGTAGTGATCATTGTATGAAAAAGTGCCTCAAAGAAATGGGGTCTCATAGTGATGTAGTGCTCATTGTATGAAAAAATGCCTCAAAGAAATTGGGTCTCACAGTACATCACCATGAGACCCCATTTCATTGATGCATTTTTTCATACAATGAGCACTACCTTGTCAATGCATCAATGTGGTAGCATTGACAAGGTTTTTCTCATTGTATGAAAAAATGCCTCAAATAAATGAGGTCTCACAATGATGTACATCATCATGAGACCCCATTTATTTGAGGCATATTTTCATCCAACAAGAACTAACTTTTCAATGCAAGATGCATTGACAAGGTAGTGTTCGTTGTATGCGAAAATGGCTCAAGGAAATGGGGTCTCACAGTGATGTATGTTGTATGAAAAAATGGCTCAATGAAATGGGGTCTCACGGTGATGTACATCACCATGAGACCCCATTTATTTAATCCATTTTTCATACAACGAGCACTACCTTGTCAGTGCATCAATTCGGTAGCATTGACAAGGAAGTGCTCATTGTATGAAAAAATGCCTCAAAGAAATGGGGTCTCACGATGATATCCAGATGCATTGATAAGGTAGTGCTCATTGTATGAAAAAATTCCTCAAAGAAATGGGGTCTCACTACCTTGTCAATGCATCTGGATATCACCGTGAGACCCCATTTCCTTGAGGTATTTTTTCATACAATGAGCACTACATCACTGTGAGACCCTATATCTCTGAGGCATTTTTTCATACAACGAGCACTACCTTGTCAATGCATCAATGAGGTAGTAGTGACAAGGTAGTACTCGTTGTATGAAAAAGTGCCTCAAAGAAATGGGGTCTCATGGTGATGTAGTGCTTGTTGTATGAAAAATACCTAAAAGAAATGGGGTTCAATGGTGATGTAAAAAATGCCTCAAAGAAATGGGGTCTTGCAGTGATGTACATCACCATGAGACCCCATTTCTTTGAGCCATTTTTTCATACAACGAGCACTGCCTTGTCAATGCATCAATGCGGTAGCATTGATAATGTTGTGCTCATTGTATGAAAAACATTCCTCAAAGAAATGGGGTCTCATAGTGATGTATATCACCATGAGACCCCATTTCTTTGAGGCATTTTTTTGTACAATGAGCACTACTTTGTCAACGCATTGCGGGATATGCATTGACAAGATAGTGCTTGTTGTATGAAAAAATTCCTCAAGAAATGGGGTCTCACGATGATGTACATCATCGTGAGACCCTATTTCTTTGAGTTACGTCATCATGAGACCCCATTTCTTTGAGGCATCTTTTCATACAACAAGCACTACCTTATCAATACATCAATACAATAGCATTGACAAGGTAGTGCTTGTTGTATGTCACCATGAGACCCCATTTCTTTGAGGCTTTTTTTCATACAACAAGCACTACCCTTTCAATGTGTCAATGCTATCCCATTGATAAGGTAGTGCTCATTGTATGAAAAATTTCCTCAAAGAAATGGGGTCTCATGTTGATGTACATCACCGTGAGTGAGACCCCATTTCTTTGAGGAACATTTTTATACAACGAGCATTACCTTGTCAATGCATCCAATCGCATTTGGCATTTGAAAGGTAGTGCTCATTATATAAAAAATTTCCTCAAAGAAATGGGGTCTCATGGTGGTGATGAGACCCCATTTCTTTGAGGCACTTTTTCATACAATGAGCACTACTTTGTCAATGCATCAATGTGGTAGCATTGACAAGGTAGTGCTCGTTGTATGAAAAGGTGCCTCAAAATAGAATCTTGCGATGATAATACATCCTTGAGTGAGACCGATTTCTTTGTGGTATTTTTTCGCTAGCGAGCACTACATCATGATGTACATCAGGTAGGACCACATTTCTTTGAGGGAATTTTTTACATTGGGCACTACCTTTTAGTGATGCTATTGCGTTGATGCATTGACAAGGGTAGTCTTTGGTTTGTCGGAAAATGCCTCAAAGAAATAAGTCTGATATCCTTAGTGAGACCCCCATTTCTTTGGCTTGATTTTTCATGCAATGGGCACTACATCACCATGGGACCCCCATTTCTTTGGGCACTTGTCATGGGAACAAGCACTACTAAATGTCTAAACCCTATAATCTCAGCCACAGGCACCATCCCTCAGCCCTCAGCCCTCAGCCCTTATCCCTATAGCCTGTACCCTCAACCTTGCCGGCCCACCAAATGCAAACATTAACCCTCAAACCTATAATTAAACCCTAAACCCTACATTCAATCTTATACCCATACCCTAAACCCTAAATTCAATACCCTTAACCCTATAACTAATATCCTAAACTGTAATCACTATACCCTATGCACTTATCCTTATACCCTTGAAACCCTAAACACTATCCCCCAACCCTCAACCCTACACTCTCAAACCTTAACCCTATACCTTATACTCTTAGCCCTATACTCTAATCCTTATACCCTATACACTTAACCCCATTCCTCTCTACTCTCTATCTCACCATTCTCTCCCTAGATACTTCTCTCTGTATCCCTCTCCATCTCTACCTCTCCCTCTATCCTTTCCTCTCTCTCTCCCTATCTCTAAATCTCTCTGCCTTCCTCCTCTCTCTCTCTCTCCCATAACTCTCCCATTCCCTCTCTACTCTCTATCAAGTACCAATATCTCTCTCTTCCTCCCTCCCTCCTCTCTCTCTATATCACCTTTCTTTCTCTCTCCCTCCCTCTCTCCTCCCCTCTCTAATTTTCTCTATCTCCCCATTTCTTTGAGGCATTTTTTCATACAACAAGCACTAGCCTTTCAATGTGTAAATGCTATCGCATTGATAAGGTAGTGCTCGTTGTATGAAAAAGTTCCTCAAAGATGAATCTCTATAGTGTACATCACGCCATGGGACCCATTTCTTTGAGACATTTTTCATGCAACAAGAATTCTAACCTTTCAGTGTGTAGGATTCTATTGCATTGATAAGGTGGTGCTCATTATGATGATAAGGGTGGTACATCATCATTGGTGGGACCCCATTTCTTTGAGGCCTTTTCTTACAGTGGGCACCTTGTCCAGTGTGCATCAATGTAGTAGCATTGACAAGGTAGTGCTCATTATATGAAATTTTTCCTCATAAGAAATGGGGTCTCATGGTGGTGATGAGACCCCATTTCTTTGAGGCACTTTTTCATACAATGAGCACTACTTTGTCAATGCATCAATGTGGTAGCATTGACAAGGTATTGCTTGTTGTATGAAAAAGTGCCTCAAAGAAACAGGGTCTCACAGTGATGTACATCACCATAAGACCCCATTTCTTTGTGGTATTTTTTCATACAACGAGCACTACATCATGATTTACATCACCATGAGACCCTATTTCTTTGAGGCATTTTTTCATACAATGAGCACTACCTTGTCAATGCTACTGCATTGATGCATTGACAAGGTAGTGTTGGTTGTATGGAAAATGCCTAAAAGAAATGGGGTCTCCCAATATCACCATGAGACCCCATTTCTTTGAGTATTTTTCCATACAATGAACACTAAATCCTGCATGAGGACCTTGTTTCTTTGGCCACATTTTTCATAGGTGAGGCACTACCTAATATCATAAACCTATCCTCAGCCTTGAGACACTGTCCCTCAGCCCTCAGCCCTACACCTTAGGCCCTAGATCCTCAGCCCTCAGCCCTCATCCCACCAACCTATACCCCTCAGCCTTATGCCTAAATCTTAAGCATTTATCCTCAGACCTATGAATTGACCCTAGGCCCTACATTCAGCCTTATGCCCATGCCCTAAATCCAATGCCATCCAGCCCTCTGCTTCAGCCTCCTAAACATGATCCTATGCCCTGTGCACTCGTCTTATAGGCCTTAAACCTGTCCCCAGCCCTCAGCCCTATGCTTAGGCCCTAAATTAGCCACTCCTCCAGACCTTGGCCCTATATACCTTATACTCTCAGCCCTATGCCTAAAACCCTATGCCTAATATCCTAAGCCCTAATCCTTATACCCTATACACTTAACCCTATTCCTCTCTCCTCTCTATCTCACCATTCTCTCCCTATATAATTCTCTCTCTCTCCCTCACCATCTCTACCTCTCCCTCCCTCCCCCCCTCTCTCTAAACCTCCCTGCCTTCCTCCTCTCTCTTTCTCCATAGCTCTCTCCTTCCCTCTCTACTCTTTGTGGGTGCCAATCTCTCTCTCTTCCTCCCTCCCTCCTCTCTCTCTATCTCACCTTTCTTTCTCTCTCCTCCTCCCTCCTTCCCTCTCTGGTTTTCTCTATCTCCCCTCTCTCTCTTGGCCTCAGACCTATACCTTAAGCCCTAAAACCCTACACCCTCAGCCCTCACCACTATAGCCTAGCATTTCAACCTTATAACCTTAGCCTAGGAATTGTTCCTCAACCCTAAGGCAGACCCTAAACCCTATATTCCAGCCTTTTTGTGCTCCTAGGCCCTAGGCCCTTAATCCTAAAGGCTAGGACCCTCAACCCTGTAATCCAGTATTCCTGACCCTAGTCAGCCATGCCAAGTACACTTAACCCTATGCCCTCGGCCTTGGACATTGTCCTCGGCCCTCGGCCCTACATGGGCCCTAGGCCCTACGCATGGCCCTCATCCCTATACCCTATACACTCAACCTTATACCTTGAACATTATCCCTCAAACCTATACTTAAAACCTAAACCCTACACTCTCAAACCATAACCCTATACCTTATACCCTAAACCCCACACTTGAAGCCCTATACCCAATATCCTAAACCCTAATGCTTGTACCCTATACACTTAACCTGATACCCTCAACCCTCAACCCTATACTTAAACCCTCAACCCTAAACCCAATACCCCAACCCTATCTTTAATATCCTAAACCCTAATCCCTATACCCTACACCCAATATCCTAAACCCTAATGCCTATACCTTATATAATTAACCCTATACCCTCAACCTTGAACAAGTTATCACTCAATCATCAAACCTATACCTTAAACCCTAAACCCTACACCCTCAAACCTCATCCCTATACCCTCAACCCTATATCCTAAACCTTGGACATTATCCCTTAACCCTATACTTAAACCCTAAATCCTACACTCTCAACCCTTAACCCTATACCTTATACCCTAAATCGTACACCCTAAATCCTATATCCAATAACCTAAAACATAATCCCTATACCCTATACACGTAACCTTATACCCCCAACCCTCAACCCTCAACCCTCAACCCTATACTTAAACCCTCAACCCTACATTCAATCTGTTGGTTAATTTTAACGAACCAAGCAGGCCTTAGCAAATATCTATGAGTCTACCAAACTAAATTCTCAAATACCTGCCAGACGAGTGGCCAACAAATGAGATAAAGTGTATATTTCTTTACCTCCTGCACTTTGGGTTCTGCCAGACCCAGGAGGATGTTCCCACAATGCCAAATATATAACTCATTTCAACAATTTACACACATTGTAAATCAAGGTAGACAAATTCTCATTAATAGAAAATAAGATGAAATCGCTCACAAAGATGGCAATTCTTTGGGTTAATTATGTATCTTAAGCTGAGAATGTAAAAACAACAATGAACAACAGGTCCAAGTCAATGATTATTTTAAAATATTTATCTTAAGTCGAAGGACTGAAACCCCAAGAAAGGCTAAATGGGTTAAAGATTAGTGCCATTATCTAGGGCTTGCACAAATTGAAACATAAGGCATGTTTAATTCTGAGCAATTATGATATAGTGATGTCATAGGTTTGTAATTCACAAATCAATGAATAAATACTAAAGACTTCTTACCAAATCCAAATGACTTTGCATAGGAACTCATGATCTAATCTAAGCATTTTAACTCATTCCATGAACAAGATCCAAAACCAAATCACATATCAAAGCATAACATGATTACAATTAATGAAATGATCGTAGATCAGTATTTTCATTAATAATTCTAATACAAAACCAAAAGGAGAGACTATAGACTCAAAAAATCTCCATTATCATTCAAATATACTCAAAAACCACACATTTAACTAAATTTATTGTCTAGACTCAAAACATTAGATAAAGACTCAACATATATATGCTTTGTGTTTTTCAATTTTCTCAATGTAGCTCCAAAATTTCAACAAAATATCCACACAAATGGCCTTGAATTCCCTTGTATAGAATAAGGGAGAAAAAACAAGCCTCGGGCTAAGTGTGCACATGTCGATATCGAAATGGACTGCTAGAAGGTATATTCCAAATTCATTTATATTTGCAATCGTAAAAAATGGAGGGAATACACATAAGACAAAGAAAATTTACATTTGCAATAAAGAGAAACTTTTCCTTTTCAAAAAGACATACCAAAAGGAGCACATCCAATTTATCAAGCAAGATGAAAAAATGATGTGGACCATAGGTGAGTCAGCATCTCAATCAACATCCTACATCATCAACAACTGATACATTCTTGTGAAACATATGTTTTAACTTTGTAATCTCTAAGGCCAAACCTATACAATACATGACCTAGTATATGTTTCACAAACCAAACTTACCAACATATAATCTTCCCCATTCTTCATACTCTTCCTCAAATGGCCAATCAAAACCCATAATTTTTTCCATGGCTTTCCTATAAGGGGAATACTTGGTTACAACTACATTGGATTCCCTATCAAAACCCTCTAGAAAGCTAATAAGAAATGTTAGCCTCCCCAGGGTGTTGTTGAAGACAACAATATTAACTTCTTTGAAAATTTTATTTACCTGAGAATCAATAACCTCATCTAGTTCCTTCTTCCATGTCTACAATGGTTTCACTTCATAATTAGCCACCTCAATATCTGGTAATGGTGCCAAGTCAGTGTGGTTATATTGAGCTATCAACTCTATTATCTTCTGCTCCAATGGAGCTACATATCCCTGAAAGTTCTCCTCACTCAAATCACATACAAAGTCATAGACTGGAAGCACTATAGGGTACTTATCTTCATGCTGGCCAACTCCCACTAAAATCAACTTCAGTCTCTCAACTCTTGGGACCCATTTATTTAGGGTCGGTATGGCCAACATCTATCCTTTTGAGAAAAACTCATTGCATGCACCATCAAAGCATAGTTGTCATGCACACTATTGAGTCTATTCTGAATCTTCTCATTCAAATGTTTTAAGGTAGTGCAAACAATCTTTGATATGTTCTCATACATTGTATCTTGAGCTTTCTCTAGCAACTTCTTATATACCTCAATTTCTAGAAGCAGTTGATCTCTGTCAGATGAATTAGAGCTTGGTCTGCTTATTTCTTCCTCTGCAATTGGTTCTTGTCCCCGATCATATGGTATCACTTATCAATAAACATTATGGATTGTGGAAACTTGATATCACTAATATATATATAATTAATGTTATAAAACAAAGTGCCAACAAAAACAAAGGACATAAATGTGTTAAAATATGATCTTAGGGGCGAGTGTATTATTTCCACTACACAGTTAAAATTGATTTCATGGGAATTACCCTCATTTAGATAACACTTACCCTAGCCCACACGAGTAGTGGAGTTGGCTTGGGTCGTGGGTTTGCTCCCCATTGATTTCAAGTTTGATTCCTGCTCTTGGGTTTAACAGGTGGACATTCTTGCGGGCTACAACATCCACCCACAAGGGACTAATCTTGCCTCAGCTCACCCCTTATAGACCCCAACTTGGCAGTTGTAAGCCCAATGTAAGGTTGGTTAGGCATTGGACTGGGTCATGGAGATACCCCTATTGCATTAAATTTATTAAAGAAAAATTTAATGAAATAATAATTTACCTTGTTTTTCCTACAAATTTTCTTATAACATTGTAACTTCTTAGTCAATCAAAAGAAATAATTTTTACAATTTTGAAAGTTAAATATTTTACATATTTACTTTAAAAAAATTAAATTATATTTAAAGAATATAAAATTTTAGTTTTTAATTGATTCAAAGACACTTATTAATAACTAATTAACAAAATGAATTGAAGAACTCATTGCAATAATATTGTTGACGACAAGTACTAATTTACATCGAAGGTGTATCCTATTTGAAGTGAATGAAGCTAACTTTGACAATCGACAGCGTGCAGTCATGGTGCAGTCATGGAGAGGGTATGCAAGACAATCAAAGCCATCTAGTCCGTTTAGCAGTGAAATACAAATTTATTGCTTGTAAACTAATTTTTTTACTATCCTTGCAATGTGAATGTTGTGACAAAAATTTGTGGAACAAGGTATCTACCACTCGTATTAATTGCATTGCTCTGTAATCTAAACTCCCAAGTTTTCTTCTAATGCTGATGAGTAACTACCATTAA
>VDFB02363581.1:0-23966 GCA_007258455.2 Sequoia sempervirens
TCATAATGCCTTGAATTGAATTTGCAAAAAATATTGAATAGCCAATGCATGTGGCCATCTCATGGCTTTCGAGAATATCAAAGAACATTCATCAGCTACTGATCCCAAACTTGTAAGAATTACAAAATTGTCTCCGTGCCATGCTTCTTGGGTCATAGAAGTTGCAAACTTAATGTTCTGCTGAGTATCACAGTTCACCATGATTGGATTATGGTGAAATGCTGTTTTGATAAATACAAGTTGATTTTGACATGTATCAGGTGACAATAGGACCAAATTTTGAGTACCAAAAATTCAAATGCAACCATGGTACAAGTCTTGAAATGTTAAAAAGTAAGTCATATTTGATTGATGTTCTTACAGCTCTGATTAAGAGTAACCAATCAGTTCTTCATTACTTCCATTGTGTGTGTGTTTTTCTGTGAATGAAAACAAGATTGACGAAGACAAAATGAAATTTTTGATGCCAATTGAATTATTGGACCATTCAAAATCAAGATTAGAATTGCAAAATTTGACTATTCAAAATCAGAACAAGACAGACAGAGGAGAGTGTATTGCCAGTCAATTGATCAATGGTGTGTCATTTTAAATACATTACAAGAGCTTTAAATTTTGAATGACTTTCCTCTTCCTAAAACCAATTTTTGAACTCTTGAACAAATTGAAATGTAAGTTAAATGTCAAAGGAGCTCATGCCTAACAAGCCTACTATAATATCTACATGACGAGACAAAACATATTGTAAACATTATTCAAAGCCCTAAATTAGACCTGAGAAAAGAATTGCCAATTTTCTACAATGGGCTAATTGCACTATATTCCCAGCCCACTGAAAAGAGAATTATTAATGTTAAACAAGCAAAGTAAAAGGAAACCAGAACAAATATGAAGATCCTAAGGTAGATCACATCATATAGTTAGAACTTGAAGTAGAACTGTTCATAATATAAGAGTATCAACTATGTCTTATTAGCGAGGTTATACTGTTCCTTCACTATTTACCCTGTTATGTATTCCAACATCATCATTACCATAAACTTGAAATAGATATAGGACTGTCAAAATTCCTCATTTGCTTGAAAGAAAAGGACGATATTGGGGCTAAGTGCTAAAAACCGAAATCCATTATTCTTCATCATGAATTTGAGTCGAAATGCATACCCAGAAAATGAACGGATGGACATTTGATAGCTAACAATTATCACAAATTGAAGTGGTGGAACTCTGGTTAGAGCCAAGCCTTGCCAAAGAGAATGTAAAATTGAGAATAAGTAATGTTTTTTTTTTAATTTATTTATTGAAAAAGAAGCTTTATTAATAATAGAAAAAAAATACAAAGCAGCCATCAACACAGCTAATAGGAGATTGTTGGAAACAGAAGAAACCTCAGTCCAGCAATAAATGTCTCCTATAGACATAAAACAAAGACCAATTTCAAAGGGGCCATGTTCTATCATATATTCTTCTATGTAAGACATGCATTTATCCATGTTTGGCTATTCTGTAAAATACAAGTGCGCCCACTTCATGAGATGGCAATGAGTCTTAATCTTTTCTAATGAGTGCCAGTAAAAGAAAACTCACACAAACTGAAACCATTCATAGTAAGGAGGGGGGAAATGATTTTCCACGTCCTGACTTCCCTTCTGCTGGAAAAAGGGCATCAAGAAAGCAGAGATCCAGCCTTTCAACCACTGATCCAACTTCTTCCTCCCAGTCACTCCTTTTCCTTTCCTCATATTAACAGAACTACTGATCTAAATTTACAGGAGTTGGAAAAGAAAAACAAATGCCCACCAAAAGGCTAAGCAAATTTCCACAGATTCAACTATTTCATTAGAAATTAAAGACACCAAACGGTAAATAAAAAGAAATTAGAGACACCCAATGGTAAATAAAAATTTAAATTCTCTGGACAAGCCTAGAATCATAATTCAATATTCACATGCAATGAGCAAATTTTGTAAGTGAATGCAACAGACTTGTCTATTACGAGCCCAATTTCTTGGCTACAACATTCATTTAATACACACAAAAATTTAAAGATCCTTCCATGATCTACAAAATCTGAAAAACCTCTCCAAAAAAAATCTGGAAAATGCAGCCGCAACAAAGTCTAGAAACCCTCACTCATAAAATAAATTGAATCCGCTAAATCAAAGTTCAGAGTATTCAATTAGCCTGTATTTAGAATCTTGTAAATCATCTAAAATAATGCCCTCCCAGCAAGCATCTTCAAATAAAGCATCAACACAGAGGCCATACTTATACCTCCATTTCTGTCCCAACGCAGGGGACAACGACCTAATACTACCCCTGTAATTTTTACTCTTCCTTTCGGCTGAACCTTCACTTACTTGAATACATTCCACTAGCTTTTTGACTCCATCTTCACTTAGAAGCTCTTTATATTCAACAACCCCTTAATCACAGTCCCTGCATGCCATGACCCTTGCAGCCCCTCCTCATGCTGCAGGACCTGCATAAAATTTGGGTTTACTTTCTATGGAATATAAATGGCCACCATATTTCTTAAGGGAAATCATAATAATATACCGAAGACTTGAAGTTTCAACAGTCCAAGAGAAAAATACCTCTGCATCTTGTCACAGTGATCACTTCTCTTCACGATTGTCGAACAAGAGACATAAGGAGTCCACAGGAACATTCTGCTCATAAAAAACCCATCAAAGAAAATCAGCAGGGTAAAACAACAAACTTAATAAACTTAGGAAATACACTAAAATGACAACATAAACTACAAGTAAACTGATCATCAGGCCCATAGACACATATTGTTCATTTGGGATTAGCATTTGCAAGAAGAGCACGTTTTATAGCCTCTTTTGAGGGTTTGCAAAGAATGGGTGTGTCCCATGTGTTACTATTTTCAACAATTTTTGGATGAGAATTGAGTGTCTCAAAGAATCACACCTTTGAAACAATCTTCCAACCCAAGTTTGCTCAACACTTTTGCAGCATGAACTTTGTCACCATTTGTAAATATAAGATTTTCTAAACACTATAAGAGACAACAATAAAATGTACAAAATTGGTAACCTTTGACATAGCTGGTTTTCCACTAATTTGTATGAGATGGTACAAATTTCTGAATTACCTGTCATAGCCTGAATTTGGCCCTAGGCTCTGGTCCTCAGTATATATCATTTTAAGTGGTGAGCGGGTTTCGATGAGAGTATTGCAAATTTAGTCTGATTCCGTAAATACAGTAGCCTAAATGTACGACTCAAAAGTTACTTTGCCCCAAATTTAATTAGAAACATGGGTGTAAACATTTAACAATCTGGGCAAGGGATATGTTCAAAATATCACACAAACAACACAGAAAACCTGGAAAAGAAATTATCTATGCAATAGAAAATCATCAACATAAATAAAATGAACGGAATACACACCCCATACATGCCACGAATTGTCGAGCCCAGGACTTCAAACCCTTGAAATCAACATTCACTGTAGCAATTCTGCTAGTTGTTTTTGGAGAAAAACAAAAACACATGAACCTGCAAACATATTTTTAATCTGGAACCTTACACATATTGATATAACTCTATGCAAGGAGATTTAGTATTGCAAGCATTTAGTAAGGTTCACATGAAAAATGTGTCCCTGGAAACTCTCGTTGCCAGAGAACTTAGCTACAGCAGGCTCTGGTGGCCACAATCAACCACTGGCAAATATACCGTTTCCATCACCATTTGTTACTCTCCATAGCAGCCACGATCGGTTGCCAGCGACCACAATTACAATGACATAATAACTGCTCCCTTCCTATCGGCAGGAAAATTCTGTTAGTTGTTTCCAGCGATACATACGACTGAGTGGCGGTGCCATTAGGGTAAGGATAAGAATGGAGCATCTACGGTGGACTATGTCGGCTATAGTAAACCTTAGATTGTCTGTTCAACTGTCCGAAGTTTATTTTGTTCTGGCATAAGACAACTGTTCACCTGCCCGGAGTTTATTTACCGGCATAAGACAATTCCGGCGTGAGTCAATTCTAGTGGGCTATGCCTACAATATATAGCCTATCGGCTAAATATGAGAAGTAGTGATCTTTCATAATTGGTAATCTAAAACACTTTGACCCTCTTACGTTATCTAGCCGGTAAGGTGTGGTTGTGATTCTGGGCTTGTAAACTGCTGGTTGTCGGTTTGAATTCAAGAGTACCATATTTTAGCAGCCACTGAAGGCTTTATGCTCGCAAGACAAACTGACCTAATTCTCCATACATTTTAAATAGCAGCAGTTGTATCAAGTGAAGCAAAGACATAGTTAGTACAAATCTGAAGCTTTCAGAACCAAAGAATCAGTGGGTGTTGGCCACGTCGGAATATGGAGTGGGTATTTTGGGGTTTGACAGCTGTTTGTGCAGGTTTAGTTTTGTTTGTGGTCAAGATTGCAAGAACGATATGGTGGAAGCCTCTGCAATTGAAAAAGTCCTTTGAATCCCAAGGAATCAGGGGTCCTCCCTACAGGCTATTCTATGGGAATTTGACAGATATATCCAGACTGCTCGATGAGCAGAGAGCCAAACCCATGCCGCTCTCACATGACATACTCCCTAGAGTTCTTCCCTATTATCATCAGTGGAGCAGAAATTATGGTACACTTGTATTCTGCATTTTTTAAAGCATCTGGTGTTTCATTAATCATAATACTGGAATTCCTACTTAGCACCATTGATTGTTTTGCTTGGGTGTTGTTAGAACTTAGAATAGTGAGTGATTAAGAAGAAGATGTAGGGTTCTAAAAACCATATTGATTAGTAAACTTGTTCTATGTGATATAGGTCAGGATTTTATTTTCTGGTTTGGCTCTCAAGCCAGGTTGGTTGTTCCCGACCCTGAGCTTATTAAGGAGATATGTTCGACTAAATTTGGCAACTATACAAAAATTCTAGGAAATCCCCTTTCTAGACAACTGGTTGGACAGGGACTTGTGGGGTTGACAGGTGAGAAATGGGCTCAGCACAGGAAAATCATCAATCCTGCCTTCCGTATGGATCTCCTGAAGGTAAGGCACTGACTGTCTGTACTTACTACTTATGCGCTAAATTAGAACCAAAATGATAATAATCTATAAATCATTTTTTTTCAGAGAGAAATCTATCAAGTTCCACATCCTGGTGGTAAGTCCTGTGCAATTTCTTTTTGTAAATACCTTCTTTGGGCATCCTTTTATTGTCCAAAAGATTCATTCAATACTCAGTGAGCTTTGCTTTTCATTATAAACTTAACGCTGCAAAATTTGGGAAGTAGTTTTATTTCTAGCTGTGCTTTTGGCTCAGACATTTTGTGAAACTGTTGCCGTACATCCATGCAATATAAAACCCTTTCTTTAAGTTTGCATTGACACTTTTCCAAATAGTTGTCCTGTATCCATGCTGTAAAAACCAAAGAGAAGGCTAAGATTTTCGAAAAGTTTTCTGTTATTAATTTTCAAACAAACCCTAATACAGATGAGTTCAGCTTCATTGCAAACATAATACTATATCACTAACAAAGAGTTAGATGTTTCAAGTTAGTCTATCTGGGTACATATCATTTTTAAGTTTTTCATCTCAATATGAAACACAATATGATTAACTAAACTAACTTTTATCTAGGAAATTTTCTAACGCTTTTGACGAATTTAGCAATTATGGTTACTTTGCTTAACTTGTTTTTTAATAGATTTATTATAATATCCATTTAGTTATCCGAAGGCATGGGGGAGAGGGGTTCATAGTGGAGCACCCTAACTTTGCATTTCTCAAAAATCTATGTGGAAATTTCAAATCACTCTCAATTTTGTACAGCAGTTTATTTGGCAACTCACATGTTTCTATATTTCGTTTTAGGGCCACATCATCAAATATAATGCCACATCAGTATGTTTTTTGTTGAAAAAAGGTAAAGGTCCTTTTTAAGTCCACGATACCATGAGTATATGGGACTCCTCGTATTTCGTTTTAGGGCCACATCATCAAATATAATGCCACATCAGTATGTTTTTTGTTGAGATATCCAAAAATACCCAAAAAAAAAGTGAGACCCATAGTGGTGCATTAAGTCCTGTTTTATTGGTGCACTGCTGTGACATCAAATGATTTTTCAATTTGTGTACTTTATTGATAAAAAGTGTTTTACAATTGGATATTAAGATGTTTCACTATGGGGCCCACTAAGGACTACTTCTATCTCACCTATTTGACCTTGCTCCACTATGGACCCCTCTCCCCTAAATAAAATGGCTTTTTTTTGGCTAGCTACTTTCTTGCAAAGGATATATTTTAAGAGAAAAATTAGAACTAAAATGATTTAATGTATGAATCGAATTGTTTCTGTTTTTTGAATTAAGCCAGTAATTTTTCCCATCAGGAAACCTAAATTAAGGGCCTGTTGCCCTGGATTGGCATATCTTTAATGAAGGGTTATAGCAGAGGGAATAAAAACCCTAATCTTTTAGAAACTATCTAAATTAGAAGGGTTACTTTTATCTTAAATATAATCCAGATGCATGACTGCAAATATAAAAACCCTTATCTTTTAGAAACTATGTAGATTATTTTATAAATACTTCTCTATTTTCATATTTATATTCAGAATTTCATAGGAATATATGATCCGTCATACCGAAATTTATATAATTTTATTATACTATTTCTGTCATTACAGGGTATGATTCCAACAATTGTGAAAAGTAATGCCAATATGCTGGATGAATGGAGTAAATTGATATCGTCAGGTGCATCAGAACTTGAAGTCCTAAAGGAGTTCCGCGATCTCACAGCAGATATTATTGCCCGCACGGCATTTGGTAGCAGTTTTTCAGAGGGAAAGCAAATATTTGATATGCAGGCCAAACAGATGATTCTTACATCTGAATTATCGAGCACTGTTTATATTCCAGGTTTCAGGTGACAAACTTGAGTTTTGTGACAGTACGATTTGTCATGCTTAAATAACCAAAGAATGCAATCAATATTTTGTCTCTCTCCCAGTTATGTATTTATTTGAAACGGTCGCTGCAAAGGTTCTCCAATATTTGTGTGACTAGGATAAATGCCTATGTAGTTTAGGAGGGCTTACCCATATTATGAAGCACACATATTCTATAACTGTCTTTTGGTTTCTTACATAATGTCTGAGAGTGACTCCTCTTATCAGGTTTCTGCCTACTACAAAGAATAGGCAACGTTGGAATTTGGAGAAAAATATAAGAAGATGCTTAGAACCAGTTATAGATGCCAGGAAAAAGACAGCTGCAATGGAAAAAACAGGTAGCTACGGTGCCGATCTGCTTGGTTTTATGATGTCTGAAAGCGAGGCGCAGGTAGGAGTCAATCTTAAAAGCAAAGCAAGCCTGACTACAGAGGAAATCATTGATGAATGTAAGACTTTCTACCTTGCTGGTCATGAAACGACGTCACTCCTCTTGACATGGAGCATGATATTGTTGGGCATACATCAAGATTGGCAAGAGCGAGGTCGCAGAGAGGTGCTGGAAGTTTGTGGGAAAAATAATTATCCAGATGCAGACAGCTTAAGTCGCCTCAAAATTGTAAGGACAATATAACACAAACCCAAATTTCCATGTGAATATCATAAAGTATTTTGAAATTAGTAAAATAATAAATTAGAGTAGGGGTCATTCGCTGGCTCTAATAAACTGAATTTTAAGCCTCTGTACTTTTCCCTGTACATGAGGTACCTGCTGACATCCTTAGAGAAACATAGATTCAGTTATTGTAGATTTAAATATATATAGGAAACAGAAATCAATCGCAGATATAGGGCCTTTGTGGAATGATATTAAAGGAGGTCAAACTAGAACAATTAGGAGTGGGTAAACAATTGGTCTAAGAAACGAAACAAAAAGCACAGAAATTCTACAAATTTATTCATATTATCTTAGCTAAAGAAATTCAAAGAATGTATTGGGAAGCAATACCCATTTTGAATAGTAAACAAGCACTGGGATTTGAATTCAAAGCAATATTTCTGATTTGTCTCGCAAAATATTGTATGATTGTTTTGTAGGTGGGAATGATCATAAATGAGGTCTTGAGACTGTATCCACCTGTTGTGTATCTATTGCGACAGGCATGTGAGCCAATGAAACTTGGAAGGCTTTCAATTCCTGCAGACACTCAACTTGTGCTTCCGATCCTTCCAATGCACCATGATCCTGCTTTGTGGGGAAATGATGTCAACGATTTCAACCCAGGGCGATTTAGCGAAGGAATTGCAAAGGCCGCAAAGCATCCAATGGCATTCATGCCCTTCGGAACAGGTCCAACTATATGTGTGGGTCAGAATTTTGCCTTGTTGGAAGCAAAATTAGTGCTGGCCATGATTCTGCAAAAATTTTCTTTTGTCACTTCACCTTCTTATACTCATGCTCCATTGCTTTTATTTACTGTACGACCTCAATACGGAGCTCAGGTTATCTTCCACATGGACTAAAATCTGAGAACAATACTACCTAGAAACTCCTCTATTATTGAATTTTTCTGTCATTATTTTTAATGTGTTGACACATTTGTAAATATATTTTTCAATTTAGATAAATATGAATAGTTCTACAGTTGAACTATACTTCTGTCTGTGAAATAAGGATGTAAACATCTCTTGAGAATGTAATTTTCTTGATATGTGTTGCTTTGATTTTGTGTTGTGGTCCTTAAAGCAATTATTCGGGTCTTATTTTCGTTATTATCTATTTCAAGTTTCAAACTTACTGTCTAATTATCAAGCGTCAAAAGTTTGACTTTTCCAAAGGTTCTTTAAACCTTGTTGGCTACCAATGAGGTTAGTCTAACCATGTAGAATGTCGACGGAGTTTTCATACCCTGTGTTTAAAGCGAAAAGCCTATGTTGTGTTATATTTTCAAGGTGTTTGAAATCTTCCTTCCTCTTTTATTCATTTTTCTATAAATGTTTCGACATTAGAAGAGGTTCTCAAAACTTAGTCAAAACCTGACAAGGTTTCTAAAGCCAAGCTCAAAGCCGAAAGATTGATTTTCATGAAAGGGATCAATTGTTAAACATGTGGTATTTTCAAAGGAGGAAGAGAATGATTCTTGATGTTTCAAATTGTTGAAATATGAAGAAGATTGAAACTTGTTTCAACATTGGAAGAGGTTCTCAAAATTGTTTCAGAAACTGATGGGGTTCTTAAAACCTCATTAAAAGCTAACAAGGTTATCATAGCCAATATCAAATCCGAGAAAACTTTTTAAAAGGAATTTTTGAGCAAAATAATAAGCTTTCAAAGCAATTAAGAGATCGAATATGCTTTCAGAGGAATAAGTGGTTTTGAAAACTATGTCAAAGGTCCCTCTAGTTATAAGAACCTTTCAAACTTTCACGAGAATGAAATTCAAGTAGAAGAAAGTGTATATCAGAAGAAAATGATAGCTGACGCATGCCAACATTTACAATGCAATTAATACAGTTTTGAAAACCAAGAACATTTATTACCTGCTTATAAAGTGGGATTCTTTCCCCAATTGAGTTTTTCATGAAGAATTTCAAGGAGAAAGCAAGAGTGAAGAGTAGAATTTTAGTCGCAACTGAGAAGCAAGTTGAACAAAATCATGGGCTTTGTAGTACAAAATCCTCCAGCTGAAGTTAAAGGTACATAATTCCTCCATTACTATTATGTTAAAAAGAAATTCATATCAAGAAAGAGAATTTACATGAATAACTATGAAATATGCAATTCTCTACTCGAAATTAAAATTCCTCAGGATATAGTCATTTTTTTGTTGAGAAAATTGGTTAAAATATTTTATGATATTATTTTGGACAAAATGAAGTACAAAAACCTTGGACACAAGCACCTTTCTGGTTTGGAGAGCTAAATGTCTAAAATTGGAAACACCAAGCTAGGGCATGTCAAGTGAAAAGATTTTTGGGAAAGGATGAATGGAGAAAATCTAACCCCTATTACTCAAATTTTGGTAGAAAGCGGGTTGTGATGACCTACCAATTTCCCTATCCCGATTCATTGCTTGAACTTGGTTTAGAATGCATCAATCACTATGCCCCTAGATGAGAGAGGTGAAGACGGAGGATAACAAAGTCATTTCCAAGTTTGATAGGGATACATTTCATTCATTGCTTAAATTACCTCACGGGAATAAATCTGCAAATATGAAGTCACTATTTCATATCCATGTTTCATAGAGAAGTAAAACAACTATCAATATATGATAGTGAAACAATGGTTGGAAATTTTGAAGAAGGGAAAATCTCAATTTCCCAATAATTTACATACGTTGCATTTTATGAATGAAATAGGTGACATCATAGTGTTGTTGCACAAATCAATTGACAATGAAGACAAGCTCATAATTTTTGAAGTTTGGATACATTTTTTCACCGTGATTCTTTTCCATGGGCAATAATTTATTGATTGGGTTGACATCATCAATGACCATTGTAAGGTAGGGTGACCAACCACACCAAGGCTCCAGGTCACAGAGAGCCTAGAGTAGAGGGCTGCCCTAACTTACCTCAAGCTAAGTAGGTGTTTTAGGTCAAGGATAGAGAATAAAGAGCACTCTCAAGTGCTTATGTCAATCTACTAGCCCAAACATTTGGTTGGGACTAAATGAGTTGGTTTATGGAACCCAAACCATACCTCAAACAACTCTCTGCTCGAGGACAATAGTGTAGGTCAGGGATTATAGCGTGACACGTCAGGATCTCTCTAGGGTGCTAGTGTCCATACGACCAGAAAGTGAAAAGTATAATGTTGAATACCAAAGAACCTACTAATAGTCTAGCTAATGGGTTTTAACGTGTTAAACAAAATTATGAATAATAGAATGTAAGAAATAACTATGAAGATGATAAAGAAGACAACTAAAGCAAAGGTGACGAAATCCAACTCACTGAGAGTCCAGTTCACCAGTAAGCTCCATGTACACATACACCTACACACAATCAAGAGAGGGAAAATATTGAGGCTGTATAGGGGTTTGCCTTGGTCAAACCCTCACTTTGGTATTTCCACCTCCACAGACAACTAGAAAAGCCACAGGATAGAAAATGCGATAAAGAGAACAATAGAAAGGATACTGAACAATCATAACAATACTATGATTTGTAAGTCAAATGAAAATACTATGGAAATGGAGAAATGAAGCAAT
This sequence comes from Sequoia sempervirens, assembly GCA_007258455.2. Lineage (NCBI taxonomy): Eukaryota > Viridiplantae > Streptophyta > Pinopsida > Cupressales > Cupressaceae > Sequoia > Sequoia sempervirens. The sequence goes on from VDFB02363581.1 coordinate 11,169, forward strand.
ATCACCCTCTGAATCAAGGTGATCTCAAGCATGTAAAGGAGGTTGCAAGCTTGGTGAGGTCTATGCTACCACAAAAACGAAGGAGCAGTCCCTTGGGACACTAAGTTACAACTCCAATGGTGGCAAAAGTGCAGCAAGATGTGTAGAAGGTGGATTGAATTACTCAAAAGATTCTAAAGAAATCAAGCTAGTGTGTAGAAGTTAGAATAAACATGAAAGATATGCATTTGAAGAAGAATTAGGAGGGAAACATCAATTTTTGGGCTAGATGGTCGACACATAGGCATTACACTTCATCCCCAATGAGAAGTCTAATGTCCTTGTGGAATCTAGAGGCAAAAATCTATTAGGGATGGCAACACACCACACAAAAATCCGCACGTCGTGCTCACATCCCCGATAGAAATTCCCCCACTAACACAAAAGATAGGCACCACGTGGATGCATTGCGGATGTGTGATGTGGACTTTCTTAGTCAGGTTTGATTTTTTATAAAGTAAAGGGTGTAAAAGGGGAATTTACAAGAGGGGTGCAAATTCACTCCTATACAATTTACCCCCACTTTAGCAAGCATGAGTTTCAATGAATTTTTGGTAAAGTAGATCGAGGAGTTTAGAAATTATGTATACCTGATCCACCAAGGAAGCAAACCGCAATCTAGCAAGATTGAAAGTGTAGGGAAATCAAATAAATCCATGGGTACTCTCCTGAGGAGGTTCAAATAAAGGACTTCGTAGATCCTTAGAACTATAGAGTTGAGCAAAGTGTGTCGAAGGCCCATAGACCAACAATGGACAAATCCTACAAGATGCAAGCACTTCACATGCCTTTAGACCTACAAAGAAGTCACCCCCTAGGTACTCTCTCTTGAAGGAAGCCTAGTGTAAGGGGACTCTGCATAGTCGAATTGGAAAACAACTTCACAGGTGCACTTGTAAAGCAACATGTTAATCCACAGATAAAACATGTTACAAAACAAAAAGTAGCCACACAGTCAACCAAGCAGGCAGTCACGCAGACAATCAAAAAATTGAAAAAAGAGCTTTCAAAGGGGTCCCTCTAGAACCCTTCAAAAATAATAGCAATCCACTAAAGGGACACATTGTTTGAAAGTGCAAGAGAATTTTTCATAAATCAATTCAACATCAAGGAATCCTTTTGAACGGAAGAAAATGCCACCTTGTGAGGGGAAGGCCAAGGCTTCTCCCACAAGAAAATTTTATCCCTCCTCGGAGGAAAGGTTTTCAAGTTCTTTCTTTACATATCCATGAAGAAGGAAACACGTTCTGCTAGGGATCCTTGTTGAGAATGCAATTTTTGAAAAAAAAATTGAAAATATTTTCAAGAAAAGATTCATTGGCCACCATGTGCATTTTCTGAACATCGAAGTGATGTGATAGCCCCCCTTAGGATGGTGCATGTAGAATGCAGAGGCACATGACATCCTAAGGAGAGAAAGCAAGAATGAAAAAGAGATGTTGTGGCCTGTAAAACATAGTGAGATGTAACTGTAGTAATGTTGTCATGCACAAGAGGGACAACACATGAGCACCACAACATCACAAAGCAAGCACAAAAAATAAGAGAACAATAGTGTAAAGAAAAATAGTAACATCACGAACAAGAGACAAAAGGGAAATTTGTTGTTTCAAGGTCAAAGCTGCTCATAAATATAGATAAATAGATTTTAATAATATATAAATGAACTATCATCAACCCCCTACTTTATAAGACCATATGAAGAATGCATGAGAAGACAAAATAAAAATATTAAAAATTGGGTCAACATGGAAGGGAAGCCTAAATTCCCCCAACACTTTGCATCATCCCCAATTGTAAAAAATTAATACACATAAACAACAAATAGAGGAAGTTGTACAACACATAAACACTCCTATATCCAGGCACCTACAAGGGTGACAAGGGCCATCCAAAAACACATAACACAAGCATGAGGGAACACAAACACACACACACACACACACACATTCTCTCTACACTACAGATAAAGAAGAGGCACCCCCTTGCACTCATCAACCAAGAGGTCATCAGCATGCCAATCTAGATCATTACACAAAGAAGACGGATGAGCCTGCAAGGGAAGAATATCAAAGGGGGAACCCTCTAACCCCCCTGCAACAAGAACCAAGGAAGAAGGCCCTGTGAGGTCTTCTCTGCTCAATTCTTGTGGAATGAAGGTCAGTGACTTCATGAAGATCATTGAAAGGATTGGGACCTCGTCTAAAGAGTTAAACATGCACTTCACATGAGTGCCATAAGTTGCCTCAACGGATGAGGGAGGTGGCATTCGAGATTCACTGTTAGGCTCACCAAGTGACTTAGGAGCAGTGAAATTTTTTAGGGATGCTAGAACTTCTTCCATCACTAGGATGGCACATGCTACTGCAAAACCACCCTCTAAAGAAGGTGGACTCCTCTTTCAATCCCCATTTCTAGCAAGGTCATCCTCCATCTTTTGTTTCATCAGAGGATGAGAGATCCTTAAAAATGAGGCTGAAGACACAAAAGAGGAGGAGAAGACTACAATAGAAACCACAGAGGTGTTTGGCAAGTCCACGGGCTTTGAGAACGGTGGGATGTCCAGGAGGGACATCAAGAGAGGCATAGGGAAAGAGGAAGTGACAGGTGGGACAACAGAAGAAGAAGAGTGATGAGCACACTTCTCCTTTTCTCTTTTCTAAGCTCAGGCGACATCACTATCAGCCTTTAGGCAAGCCCTATGGAAGATGGCATTCAGAGACAGAGGGTATCTCACTTTAGGCGTTAAGTGCCCACTCTTGTACTTTACATAGATTTGGTACAATAGGTCCATCCTAAGAGGAAGCAAACCAATGGGTGCAGGCCAAAAGTGATCCAGCAAATAGCTACCATGTGCAACCCATGGTTTATAGTCGGTGTCATCGACTACATGCATTGTCCCCTTATGGATGAATTTCAGGAATTTATGCACTACTAAGGGAGCTGTATTCATAGCGACCAACCAGGGAATACCCAGTTTCACCCTAAAAATTTTAGACCCTAGGATTATGTCAAAGAGTAAGTTCACTGATTTAGGTCCAACAAGGACCGACAAGGTGATGCAGCCAAAAGTAGGTACATAAATTCCATTATGTGTACAGATTGTGCTCTCAAATTCGTCATACTCATCTTTATATAAGAATTTAATCATCATAATCTCCTCAATAATGGCATTCACCCAACATGTTAGGTCAACAAGAACACATGTTACAGTGTTTCCATTGATTCCTGTGGGGATGTATAAGGGAGATGGCTCTCTATTGTAATTCATCGACAAGTCATGTGAGGTGAAAGTTATGCCAGAAGAACTACTCATAGGCTACATAGATAGGATGGGAAAATGTAAAAAGGAGGCCATCACGTATACTAGACAGAACTTTCACAGATCCCCAAGGGTTTTCTAACTAGACAATGACCTAACTAAGGTTTCATTCCACGATAATTAAAGAACCTTCCAACTACGCTACTAGGGGTTGCAGGTTGGGTTGCAAGGAAAAATGCCTCATAACACCCACACCCAACATGCTCCTAGGATATGAGGAAAGGGCCTTTCAGCATGGTTGAATGGAACCAAAATGGTTCACATCAAGTTCACCAAAATGTAAGGTAGGACCAACTTTTGAAGCTCCGGAGGTCATGAAAGAGTTGAAAGAAGAGGGCGCCTAACTTACCTCAAGCTAAGTAGGTGTTTTAGGTCAGGATGAGAATGGCTCACTCTCAAGTGCTTCTATCACTCTAAAATGCGAACATTTGGATGGGGACTAAATGAGCTAGATGAAAAGTATAGTGTTGAATACCAGAGAACCTACTAATGGTCTAGTTAATGGGTTTTAACGTGTTAAACAAAATGATGAATAATAGTATGTAAGAAATAACTATGAAGATGATAAAGAAGACAACTAAAGCAAAGGGCACGAAGTCCAACCCACTAAGAGTCCAGTTTGCCAGCAAGCTCCATGTACATGTACACCTACACATAGCCAATCTTGAGAGGGAAAATGTTGGGTTTGTATAGGGGTTTTCCTCAGTCAAACCCCTGCTTTGGTGTTTCCACCTCCATGAACAGCCAGGAAATCCATGAGATAGAAAATGTGATAAAGAGAACAATAAAAAGGATACCATACAATCATAACAATACTATGTTTCATAAACCAAACGACAATACTATGGAAATGGAGAAATGAAACAATATCACCTTCAAAAGCAAGGTTCTCTCAAGCACGTAAAGGAGGCTACAAGCTTGGCGAGGTCTATGATGTTGCAGCAATGAAGAAGTAGTCCCTCAAGACACCAAGTTACAACTCTAATGGTGCCAAAAGTGTAACAAGATGTGTAGACGATGGATTGAATTGCTCAAAAGATGCTAAAGAATTCAACCTAGTGTGTAGAGGATAGAATGAACATGAAAGATATGCATTTGAAGAATAATTGGGAGGGAAAGAGTCATTTTTAGGCTGGCTAGTTGACATAGAGGCATTACATTTAATCCCCAATGAGGAGTGTAACATCCTGCAGACTCCAAAGGTAGGAATTTGTCAGGGATGGAAGCACACCATGAAGATGTCCATGTACCGCACTCGTGTCCCTAACAGAAATTCCCCCACTAACACAAAACATAGGCACCAATTAGATGCATATATGGGTGATGTGGAATTTCTTAGTCAAGTTTTATTTTTCTAAAACTTAGGGGGTGTAAAAGGGGAATTTGTGAGAGGGGTGAAAATTCACTCCTATACAACCATATTCACAGATAGATAGCCCAATTCAAACTCAATTATTATTTTTATATGTCCTCATATTTGTCCTACATGATTGCAAGCATAAGGGCTTGGCCAATATCGTGAATTGAAGAATATTTTAATGAAGATACTCCAATGTCTGATTATTAAATTACCAAATCCAACTAGAAAATAGCTATAGGAATTTCAGGTGGGTGAATGATAAATTTTTTATGTTGGTAGTATGGGAATTAAAAGGAAAATTGAGTATCAGGATTTCCCTATAAGCTACCTGCGGATAATGGAAATGGAATGCAGAACTTCCTTGTTCACACCAAAAGGGGAATGAAGGAAGAGGGATCTGATTTCGTAATGCTCACATTCAAGAATATCTTAGAGACCTCAACCCAATGAAGGTTATGAGAGATTTGATTGTAATATATCCTTGGAAATGAATGAAAACAAGAAATGGGTTCACCACCAAGTGTAAACTTGGAAAATGCAAGATGTTTGAAAACACACTATGATATGCAAAATGACCTAGAAATGCAAATAGATAGTAACAGAAAACTATGGGATTTAAAGTGTGCACCTGGAAACTAGATAAAGATGGAATGGAGCTTCGGAATCTTGAAATTGCTACTTTTTAGGCCAACTAGGACTTATATGCCAAGTTGGGTGACTTAGTCCTGCTTCAGGTGAATAATGTTGGAACAAGTTTCAAACAAATGGGTACTCAGATATGCAAAAATCTTTGTTAGACTTGAATATAGTGGGAATCATTTGCAACTAATGGAAAATCAATCCACTTTCAGATTTTTGGAAATTCAAAAATGGAATATGTAGCTCTTGATTTTCACTTATGCTCTAGACAGGTTTCGGGATCTGAAACTGTCAAATTCAATTTGTAGGTGTTCTCCAAGCTTCTCTTAGGACCTTGACAAATTTGAATGGCTTTGAAAATTTGATCACAAATTTTCCAATCTTGATCTTTGATAAATCTACAACCTAGACCTACAAATCACATGCAAAGAGAGGGGAAAATGTTAAGGGGTTAGTGAATAGGGGTTTTCCTTGGTCAAACCCCAAGTTGGTAATTAAACCCTTGAAATGAAATGAAATATCAAAAGAGAATGATGAATGAACAAAAGCAATGCTACAACTCACCAAACCCTTGAAGTAGAATGTTGCAAACATGCAAGTAATGGCTCTAATGTATGTAGATTTGAAAATTCTTGAAATGCTTAGAATACTCTTTTTCTTGTTGGATTGATTGGGGGGTGAAATGAGTGAAAGAACCTTATATTTATACACAATTATGTAGTAATTCCCGAAATTACATCATAAGCCAACCTTAGATCTTAGAAAATGAAAACCTGCCAGAAATTTGAATTAATTTTAAGTTTTGTGCCAAAGGGGACTCATTCACCACTCTGGGTGAATGGGTCCCACCTCAGGCATTTGAAGTGGGTTTCAGGACTTCAGTGTTTTAAATGATGTTTATCAGGTTTATTCTAAAAAATACACATAAGTAAGGTTTGTAAATGTAAAATAGGGCCAATTAAAGCATAAGAAGGTCCTATTATTAATGACAAGCCTAGAAAAGTGTGAAAGTTTGTTACAACACTTTACAACACTTTGAAATAAGGCTTGGTAAATGATGAAACGAGGTTATTTAGGTGAAATTCATTAACAAGACCCTAGAAAACTGTGAAAGTGTGTTACAACAATTTACAACACTTAAGTAAGGACTAAGGTGCCACTTGAGTTCTTTTTTAGCTCACAAGGGCCCAAGACCTAATGTGAATGTGTTATCCACATTACAACACTAAACCAAGGGACAATTAAGCCAAAATCACAAGGAGGGCCCAACTGAGATAGAAAAAGTAGAAGGGTTACTTTTTTGATGTCCTCACGACCCAATTAGTTGATTTATATGGGAGTTTACTTTTCTAGTTTCAAAGATTTACATACATCATAATTGGTGGGTTGATGGCTTCCCATGTAAATTTCCTAAGTATGTTAGTGACATATATGTGCTAATTGGAGTTTTATGGTAAATTGGTGAATTGAACAAAAGGTGTAAAGAGAAAAAAATGGTGGGTGTTCCTTTTCCTATTGGTTTGTCATTTTAACAATGTAGATCTTTCCCATATGCCCTAAATGTTGAAAGTGATATGGTGAATTATAAATTGCAATTCTTTTATTTTTGTTTTCCTTTCAATAGCAAAGATTTTGTCTAGAACAAGTTGTAATCGGGGCTTGGTTTTTACCATGTGCCTGAGTTAGAAGATCATTGGACTATTGTGAAAATAAATTTGAAGTGAGGAAAAAATACTGGATGAGGTTATCAATTAGACAAGTTAGGATGTACAACTTGAACTAGAATATCCCAAATCTAGAGGATGATGAATCTAATTTGGATGATTAGATTTATTTCCATCATGTGCAAATGATGTCAGTTTTTCCTATTAACTAGAAAAACATAGAAATTGTATATATTAAGGGTAGGATAGAAATTGTATAGAAAAGGACCAAGGAGTGGATAATTAAGAAAATGACGAAGCCACCAAGTCCTAAGACAAGAGCAATAAAGGCTACAAAATAAGGGGAGTCAAGTTAGGTACTTTTTTTTTTAATAAAAGGCTTTAAGCCGACATAATATATTTATGTAATAATATAGAGGTTACAAAAATAGTCTTTACAACTGAGAGTATACTTTTCAGCTCATCATGTATATAGTAAACAAAAATTTCCAGCTGTGAGAACCTAGATAATATTAAATTGTCTGTTTACTAATAGTATGCACTCTAGCATATGATCAAAATTCAAAATATCAGCTTGAATAATACAAAATACAACTGATTACATACTAACTGCAAGCTATATGTGGTTATATGCTTATATTTGATAACATATATGTATCAAGCATTGCCTACAAAGGATCCTTCCTCTATTTCACCTTTGTACATGTGTTGTTGTGTTGGTGGTGTCGAATAAGAATTTGTTGTTATGTTCATGTCAGGAATTTATGGGAGTGGCCTGAACTGTTGAGCCTTCTTGTTTCTTTGCATAGCTTGTGATTCTACAGATTCCACCAATTCCAATTCCTTTTGTTTTGAACTTTGTTTACTGACACTAACTACTTGGTGACAATGATGAGTGAGGAAAAATGATAAAGCATGATATTTTTCTTTGAAGTTTCTCATCATGTCCTCCCCAACTTCATAATGATGGCGTGCAAGTGCTCTGTGCAAATGGCTCAGTGAATCATACTCCAATTTTGTCTTGAGTGCAATGTAGATATTTCTATAACATGCCTTATGATGCAAGTAATGCCTAGGGAAAATTCCACCCACATACGCTTCCCCTTTCCAAAAATTGTATTTTTGAATGCTCTTGAGTAGAGCATTATCTTGCAAGAAAACTTCCTAAATAACTATTTTTTCCAACTTTGTCATATCTTGATAATTTGGATTTAAATCCAAAACATTTGACACAAAGATTGAAATCAAATCTGAAAGAAATATCAACCTCTGAGTTGATGGGTGTAAGATGTCATCTCCTATCAGAACTTTTAGGGACCTATATACAGGAAAGCATTTTGTTTTAAAAATATTTGATAGATGCTATCTTTCTATCCCTTTGGAGAATGGTATCTCCCATTCCTGAATTGGAAAAGGAGCCCTATGACTTCTTGGCATGAATTCCATGTTTTGTTATGTTTCTTTACCACCCAAAAATTGTATTGAAACCCAAAAGAAGAATAGATTCTAACAATCACCTGACCTTGTAGAACACTTGGAAATATTGGCTGAGATATTTATAACAACCAACAGAGCATCATAGAACAAACACACAGTATACTATACTTGATGTGTAGCATCGACTTAGTTACATTATAACAAAGAGCAAATACAAAGATAACAAATTATTTTTTTTTTACATATGTTATAAAGTATCTAAGACGTTGTTACATAATTTAATAAGTAAACTAATCACATTGATCATCAATCAAAAGTACAAATTTGATTTCAAGTAAGATCCTGTTTATAAAATTACATACAATAAATATATCTCAAATGTCCATTTACATAAAGCGAGATTTCAAGGAATCTCCATACATCAAAGGTGGTACAATCAATACACTCTTACAAACATTAAGTGTTCATCTGACATCTGGTACATAATCTACGAACAGGCTCTGCATCATTAGTCACGAACAAAGTAGTAACTGGAATCTGCTGCGAGCTTAGGATCATCTGCAAGAAAATTATAAGATAGGTGTAGCACGGTTACCTCCCGACCACGTGGAACCCAAAGGTCCACTCCCTCCGTGCTAGGAGATACTGACAGGTCCACAACCAAAGCATACAGAACATCACATTTACAGGGTTTACAATTCACTGTACGACATAACGTTTACATATCAAAACGCATGAAATCACAGTATCAAGTCACATTAAAATGAAATCTCAACAAAAGAACACCATCATGATATAGACTAAGAGAGTGTCATCGCATTGTCGGGATAGGTTACCCTGGTGAATCTTCCTAGACTACCGGCCCTCACCAAGAGTTACCCTAGCAGTCTCTACCGATTCCTGGCCCCTATGCAGACTAATGCGGCGTCGTTACATCTTTCAAGAGGACAAGATGGCGACTTGCCATTCCAGGCCTTCTCAACCTTTTCTCAACCTAAACGAGCGTTAAGAAGTAGGTGAGGCATACCATTATCTGATTTAGTGTTTAAAACTACCCAATCCCCTAAAATATTAGTTAGGTTATCACTTAATTAACATACCTACGTTAGGTTACCTAGACAATCACTATAGGATTTCGGCCCCTAACGCAGGCCACTCTCTCTAAATCATGACTCAACATAAAATCAATCTAGGGGATGTTGTCAAGCACACAAAAAAAAAAAAAAAACCACAATATTTACATTTCTCACTAGAGACCGACCATAATCTCTAAGATGCTTCAATAGACAACGAATAAATATACAAAACTACATCCCCCAAGTAAAATACTTGTAATTGAGCAATATGATCATTTGTAATACACTTAGCAACACTATTTTCACCACCTTATCCTTTAAAGAAACGAAATAAACATCCTTAACATTATGAACATATGCCCAACTAATAATTGCATTAAATCAACCTCTATGTATTTAAATTTCATAATAATCAAACATTAGAGTCTAACATATTTTGATAATTTCAAAAAAATTACACTTATTGACATTGTAGAATGAGAACTAATACAATTTTTTTTAAATAAAGACTCATTCATTTATAAAGCATTATATCTCACTTTTAATAGATATATATTTTAACTAAAAAAGTAATTACATCTAAATTATAACTTAAAATTTTATTCATTTCCTTTTTCTTATGAATCGACTCATTATTGACTAACACATGCGCTTTTAAAAATAAAAATAAAATAAAATAAAATAACAATCAACTAACAGTTAACTTATTAAAGAATCTGCCACCGATCATGGCATGCAAAGGTAAGTTAACTAAGATAAAGTTTTAGCTTATATTTAAACATCATATCTTTAATTAATAAAATACAGATACCATGCATTCAAAACATGTAACAGTTGCAGTCAAGTGTTTTGATGAAGCCTTAGGATTGATTTTGCTGAAGATTCAAGTGGTATATCACCTTACTGGCTATTCCTTACACGCATAAAAATCTTACAATCTATAGCCAAGGAAGCAGTAAAAACAAAAGAATTCAATAAACGCCATGATTAGCAAACACCAGTTTGAAAGAAGATTCCTGGGCAAGCTTCTTACGCTGAAACAATTTGACAAATTCTTTGTACAGGAATACATTCAAAAATTAGAGATACCCGGAGTAGTAGGTAAATCTTAAGTTTAGATTAGGGTCTGAGAGGATTTAAAGCGGCGTTGATATCAAAATAGAGTTCATTTATCAAGTTTCATTTACTCCAAATGTGCGATTATACCTTTAAGGTTGAATAAAAAGAAGGTATCTCTTCCTATGTTAATGTAACACCGATACATCCTTGAGATTTATTAGAAACTTTAAACTACCTATAACAAAGAACCACTGGAATATGGTAAATTATAGGGATTCTTCTATGATCAACCTTTCTTTTTCTTGACTACAGCCGCGCTTAATCATTGACTTATCATTGGCGCTCATTACATGGTTAGATGGCTGTATAAAGACCATAGATGACTAAGGAAAATTTAAGCAGATACAAAGGGTTTAAGTATCAAATATAGGCATTGGAACTGATTTTGCGTGATTAGTTTCCATATCATAAAGTTTTATCTATAGCCAGATTTAAAAAAATACGCTCAGTTAATATGTTGTAAACATACAAGACTAATATAATATATGTAAGGCATGAAATTATGATCTCAATTAAATCTTCTATTCAAATTTACTCAGTAAATGCCAACAGAAGAAGGTTGTGCGCGAATTTACATAGGGAGATCTGTAGTGCATAAGATTTGACTTTTCACCAAAACAAGAAAATTGATATCCAAAACAAGAAACAGAAATTCGAAAGAGGCTACGCACAGTTCAAAAGTATATATCATAATATAATCATTGATATAAGTTTTTAGGTTAAATACTCGCCTACAGGAGGATGAACAAGCCTTAGAACTAATCCCAAATGACGGTGAAAATATTTGATATATATATAAATAAAAATTGGTGCAGATTATAAACATACATATAGACAGAATATTGTATATTTACAATCCCATTTCACAACCAGAAAAGATACGGCTTGAGTACAACTTAGAAGAAGAATTCATGATTTCTTGGCAGATTAATTTGTTTGTAATTTCACTGAAATTTGTTTGCCTAATCTGATAATTTTTCTGTTTTATTTTGCAGGTTCAGTAAAATGATTTTCTACAATAAATTTTCCAGAAATTAAATACGAGAATTGGAAATCAAAAGAGAACCTGTTAAAACTCGAAAGCTGGCTGAATAACAATCCTTTGAAGACTTTTGTCAAAACCCCAAATCAAAACACTAGATTTCAATGAAAAATTTGCAATGATCTCGGCTCCAAGTTTCGCTTCAAAACAAAATCCTAAAGAAAACTCTTCTGAAACAATTACTGTACTAAAATTTTGCTAAAATCTGCTGCCGTAAAATTCTTTCCGTGAATGTATGCACAATTTTCCCAAAATATAAAACAAATATAAACTCATGCAATTCCACTTTTCATCACAAAACTTAACTGGCAAATCAATTTGCATTGTAAATAACTCCTTCAGTTCATCTAATTCTTCAAAATATCATAACAGACCTTTAACTGATAATCAGAGATTCTTATCTCATCAAAAATATCTTGTTTTAAAAATATCTATTTCACACAATTCCATTTGCACAATTAAAATAGCAATAATATTATTTTAATAAAAAGCATGGAAAGGAATTAACTTTCACTGATAATTCAACAACATATTTAAATTTAACTTAACAAATTAAATCACAAACGATAATAGAAACATAAATAAACATTTAATAATATCGATATTAAATATGCAAACACAAAACAATATACATTTGAACATGACAAGATAAATTGGGCTTTACAGGGTAACACAGGGATACTCGTTCAAAAACGAACAATGGTTTAAAAGGACCTGTCAATACCTCCGACAACATATTTATAATGGATTAGGGTACACTCAGACCTGACAAGCAGGTGGAGCTGTTACTCGGTACCTATGTCTGCAGGAAAACATCAAGGTTAAAAACATGTATATATATAATCTCATGTTAGAAAACACACTGTGAATAAGAATTGCAGCGTAGCAGGGTACTCACGAATGAGTAATGCTACACTGTCTTATCCACTGACACAAACGAGCAAGATCAATCATATCAACATGATAACATAAGCAATAATCATAACCAATAAGCTATAACATGAATGAAACTATCACAGTATCATCGAACCAACATAATCAAATAACCAGGATGTCAATGTATCATCCGCAAAATCCAAACAACATAGTATCTAGAATCT
>VDFB02363582.1:0-63274 GCA_007258455.2 Sequoia sempervirens
TTTTCATTCCTTGCATCGTCATAGTCAAAAATATTTTTGAGAGAAACAAGTCCCTTTGAAAGCTTATTGGATTTCAACTGGATGATTTGACCATCATAGGCTTCGACAATCTTTGGTTTGAGCTAATTGACAAACTCTCATGACTGTTGCTTGAATGAAGCGATGTGTTCATCACTATCAAATACTTTCTAGCTTTGATCATTATCTGGAATCTTCAGTTGGACTGTCACTCATACAGAGTGATTTTTATGCATCAAGCCAAAGGCAGGTTCAAATTGAGACCCGATTACGGCCATGTGGTCCACATCAGTATTTTGTTCTTAAGGGATTGTCTGGATGTTGAAGGCTTAAAAATCCTCAATAAAGTCCCAGACCCTATGTCTTTAGGATCTCATGCGAAAATTCTTGGCTTCAGAAATTCCCCAGACTTGGTTGACCACTAGTTCAGAATCTTCGAACATCATCAATTGCTTGATTCCCATCCACTCTCTGAGGCACAAACCTTGCACTAGGCCTTTGTATTTAGCTTCATTGTTCGAACAAGTGAACTGGAAGCGGTAGGACCATAGTGTCTTTTCATTATGTGGGGATGTCAAAAATATCCCAACTCTGTGCCCACTTTGCATCTTGCTCCATCCAAGTGGAGCATCCATAGTTCTGAGACTTGGTTACTTTCAAGTTCCTTCATGACCTTCGAAAGCACTTGATCTTCATTGTAGATAACATAGGTCCCTAGCCTGGTAGCATAATAGTTTTTGAAAGGGTCAGCATCTATGTATTCACTCAAAATGACATCTTCTTGACCAGTCTAATCTCCGGTCACCTTTTCATCTTCTAGAAGCTAAGCGCAATATGTTTCTTCCTGAGTGAAAGAAGTATGGGCAGCCTCAAAATTGATTCTGGCTTCATTGGCCACATGTTTTTAATGTAGAGATTTAGAATTTATCTTCATTTTGGCTTCATGTTTGGTCCTTAGAATCAAGTGTGACCAGTCCAGAGAAAGATGCCCACCTATTTTTGAAGTAAACTCCCAGGATAGGTAGAGACCAAACATAGCGGGAACATCTATAATCACAGTATCTTGAGGGACTGTGATACTAGGGAAAGAAAACAAAGTCAATGGGAGGTCCTTGATGAGGCCTATGGTCTCAACTTATTTCCATCAAGTTGCATAAGTACCTTCTTTAAAGGTTCATAGCTAAGTCCTGAGGCCTCAACTATTTGCTTGGGCATGACTGTGGTGCTAGCACGAGAGTCGATCATGGAATTATGTAATAATTTCTCCCCTATAATGAGAGTTAAGAACAAGGGTTTAGGATTCGGCTTATCTCTTATCTCAGCAGGGGCTTTCGTTGTGCTATTTGTGATAACTTTGGCAGGAGGTGACTGATCAATAGCCTTTCCTTTGAGCAATTTCTCCTTTGGTTAAATGATTGGATCCTCCCAAAGAGCCCTCTATAGCAATGTATTTTTTTTCAGAATATCTAATATATCCCATAGAGACACATTAGCAAATGATTTTTTCAATTGTTCTACCACATTGAAAGGAGGAAGATTTGGAGGCTTCCGCTCCTTAGCTTTTTTTATAACAATTTCCCTTCACGGGGGACATTGTGGCACCACTGCAGAGGTACTAGGCATCTGGTCAAAAGCACTTTTGAGCTATGAACTAACTAGCTGTGGAATGACTGATTTTTCTATGAATCTCCTCTTTGAGTGAGTGTTGTAATTAGATTGTACTTTAGGTTTTTTATATGTGGATGTATCATTGGCGAACACCACCTCTTCCTCTTCCATCCATGAGAAGAGCATGTGATCAAGAGCAATATTTGTTTCTTGCTCTAGAAACATCCCTTGCATTTGAGTAGTGAGTACCACATTTTCCATTTGTGGAGAGGCATATACATAACCTCCATGGTCTGATGTTGCACCTTGGTTGCACTACTCCGCCACCTTTTGTTGTAGATTAACTCGTAGGAAGTTTGGGGCATGTGTGAGTCACCGGAAGGGAAGCACCAGGGGTTGGTTTCATCGACTAAATTAATTTCCACATGGTTATCTCTTTGTTTGAGCTTAAGTTGGTGGTTTGTAGTGGAGTGGGTATTGACACTAATTGATTTGTTGTTTTTCCCTATAAATTTGTGCGAGCGCCTCCTTGGAACTGGTTTTGTTGGTAAGAGGACCTTTTGCCTTGATATTTCTAATAGGTCGGCTTCAGAGGTGTGGCCTGGTTGTGCTTGATAATAGTTATCTCATTGGCCATAGCCCATAACACCTCCTTGACATCACTTATATCTTCTTTTGAAGACCTAGATGTGGAGGCAATGTTCTATGGTGCGCTTGTGTATGTGTACATAGACTAGGGAGGAGCAAGATTGCTAGTAGATGAAATTTCCTGGGCAGGAACTGACACTTCAAAGAATATAGGCATGGTGGGCCGAGGTGGCAACTTCCTAGTGTCTGTCAGATTATTCTTTGCTTTAACTTGTGATGTTGTATGCATAAGGTAGCATGGTTCCACTAAGTGACTGGATCATCATTGAAATGTCAATGTTGATGGACTTGAGGTAGAACATGAATGCCAACTCAGTCGGCAGGTGGATTGTAGCCTAAATTTTTTGCTAGGTTATGTGAAACTGGGTGTTGAAGTCAATCACGGCTTCATATGTGGACCGTTTGATGATCTCTAGCTGGTGATATTGTGAAGACCTGTCTTCATCATTAGAAAATATTTCATAAAATGGATCTCTGAGTTGGTCCCAAGTGCTGATAGTGTTAAGCTATAGTGTACGGTACCAATCTAGTGCCTTACCCCTGAAAAAGGTTGCAAGCAACCTTAGCAGTACATTTGGGGTAGTGATTTCGTGCACCAAACATACATCTGCAAGATCTTGCAGATATTCAGATGTCGTTATTGAACCATCCCTTGTGAACTTAGGTATAGCTTTTAGAGCGGTAATTGAGATAGGTTCCCAGATGGTGAGTGCTACTAGTGCAACAAGAGTACTTCTAGCGTCCCATGCCACATAATTTCTATTAGTAGCAGGAAACATGGCTAGTGGTAGGGGCGGAGGAAGCAAAACGTTCACTAATTGGGTCGAGGCCAATACTGTTCCTAATGGCGATACTAACAAACTAGGATTATTCATTGTTTGGGACCTAGTAACAGGTTGATGGCTCATACACCCTCTTTGAATTGGGATTCATTTATGCAAGTTCCACTGGGTGTGCCAAAAAAAAGGGAACTGTTGATGCCAAAAATTGGCAAGGTAACAACCTTTATGGGAAAGTCAGTTAATGGGGTGACCAATTGCGCTAAACAGAGTGACCTCCAGATTTTTAAAGAAGCTAACTTCTTTTATAGCTGGGTATTTGAATGGGAAAAGGAAGTAGATATATAAAATGAAAATATAACTAAGGCAATGTGCCAAGATATAGATAAAGGCATGATAAATTTATCCTTTGGAAATAAATTCAAGGGCCTGATCAATAATCTACTATGTTCCAAAATCACAGAAATCAAAAGAAAACATTTGAACAATTCATCTAGTGACATAAAATGATTATAGCATACATCCACTGAAAAGAGGATTCAAAGACATGATCTAAATTAGAAATTTGTATTTAAAATCATAGAAGTTCTTGCAAATGAACAATCTAAACAATAATGGCACAGTATTAATGTCTTATCAAATAACATAAGAAAAAGAGAAAGGCCGAACAATGGCACAATCTGAAAGTTTCATATAATAATCTTAAAAAAAATACTAAAGGCCTGGTGTCTCTCTCTAATTTTTATGCATCTTCCAAACTTGTTTTCTAAAGCAAGAAGCAGTATTTATATTTGACAATCCACCAAATGATGAGCTTGTAACAGAAAAGATTTAGTATCTTTTGGAAATTATTTCCTTCGACCGTTGCAACATAAAATATTCAATCCATGGCATGTAGAAACATCCCAGCTAGATGCACCCCCTGCAAATGATGGTAGTGGTCCAAGGACCAAGAATACCCCAAGCAAACAAGTGTCACTTCCCAATGGAGGCAATTATGACACATGGCATCATATTGTAGCTTGGTGTTCATTCCACTCTTTCTTTCCGATGAAGTTCCCGGAAGGAGATAGGTGGCAACATGGCGCAACTTGTAGCTCATTCTCCTCTCCCTTTGATGAAATCCTGTGTCGAGAAGACACGTAGCAGCAATGTTTATTATAGGAACTTTCTATGGGGTCTGCTAAAATTTTACATGAAAGGAAGCTACGTGGCACACAGGCAAGGCCTAACAAGGAAGTGAAGTGAAGCAATTATAAATAGCCCATAGTGAAGACACGTGGGAGCATAGCGGGATCCGGTAGAAGAGCGAGGGAAGCCTTTGATATGAGGAGTGCTAGGTGGACACGTGGAAGCAGCTGAAAAAGTATAGAAAAATGAATGTTGATGAAAGGCTAAGGGAAGCATGTTGAATATATGAGGCAGCGGTTGGAGCTTAGCAAAGCACAAAAAAAACCTGAAGGGAGCTTGAAGAATTTTACACTTACAGTAACCAAATAACTTTAGACAACACTTTTTTTTAATCATACTATTCAAAGAGACTAGAGATAATACCGATGCAAATGTGCAGAATTAATAGGTTCCTTAAGGGGTGTTCCATCAAGCTCTGTTAAGACATAAGCACCAGACCCATAACTGGTATCAACTATATAAGGTCCCAACTATTTAG
The DNA here is from genome assembly GCA_007258455.2 of Sequoia sempervirens. NCBI lineage: Eukaryota > Viridiplantae > Streptophyta > Pinopsida > Cupressales > Cupressaceae > Sequoia > Sequoia sempervirens. The sequence goes on from VDFB02363582.1 coordinate 4,723, forward strand.
GGCTGAGTTTACCTTTGTCTTCATTCTCAACATTAGTATTATGTTGATTCTCATATAGAACAAAATCACCCTTACCAAAAATTCGAGGAATGACATGAGTATTGTGTTTTCGTTGTAATTTTTTAATGTAAGCTTGGAGGTTCTCAAGAGCGTTAATGCACTTTTCATCGAGCATTTCAAGTTGGTACAATCACTGGTCTTTATAAGTGACGTTGTCAATAAGGTCTTGAAGAGCAATTCATAGTGTAGGAATTTCTAACTCCAAGGGAATGATCGTGTTAGTGCCATAAACAAGGTTATAAGGTGTAGTTCCCATAGATAATCTAACACTCGTTCGATAAGGCCAAAACACATAATGTAATTGTGTATGCCAATCCTTACGATTTTTGTTAATAGTTTTCTTTAGGATTTGTTCCAGAATATTATTAGTTCTTTCAGCTTAACCATTGGATTGTGGATAATATGGTTTGGAAAATCGATGTTGAATGTTGAACATTCCAAGAAATTTATTTACATCCTTATTCTTAAATGGGGTTCCAATATGAAATGAAAAATTACTTCAGTGTTTGTAGATCGAAGAGGAATAGATTCCACCCATTTTGTGAAGTAGTATGTTGTGGTTATGATAAATGTATGTCCAACGGAAGAGGGTGGTGAAATTTTTCCAATAAGATCCAATCCCCATACTGAAAATGACCAAATAGGAATTTGGGAATGGAGCTTAGAAGTAGGGGCATGGATCAAATTTCTATGTTCTTGACATTTGTGACATCATTTGATGTAAGCAAAGTAGTCTTTCTCCATATGTCTCCAATAATATCCCATATGGATTAGTTTTTGCACTCACGACCGTCCTCCAAAATGACCTCTACAAGCACTAGCATGAGCCTTCTCAAGGGCTATAGGAATTTTAGAATCCTTAAGACACCTTAGTAAGAGACCATTGAAGATCTTCTATACAATACATCGGCGAGGATCACTTATTTGGCTGCTAGTTGGCATAAACGATTTAGAGTGTTTTTCATTGTGGGCTCGGGAATGGTACCATCTTTTAAATAGATATATATTGTGTCATACCATAAACGTGATTCTTCTTGAGTTGCTAAAATTTCTTCCGAGTGAGTGTCAATCGAAGGTTTCATGATGGTGTGAATAACAAAGGTGAAGTCTATTGAAGGATTGTGTGGGGATATAAGAGAGGTTGCACTCACCATCACATCTACATGTTGATTTTCTTTTCATGGGATGTTATCAATGGTGAATGATTCAAAATTCTCTAATAGTTTCATTGTAAGATCCTTATATCTCTATAACTTGCCATGTTTAGTTTGATACGTCCCAGTGATATTTTTTATTAAAAATTGTGAATCACCAAAGATCTTGATATGTTTAACATTCATGGTTAAAGCAACTCACAATCCTGCGATTAATGCCTCATACTCAGTTGTGTTATTTGTACATAGGAAATTTAATCAATGGACAAGGGAATGGGCTTTCAAAGTTAGACATCCTCGTTCCTAGAGATATCATGATTCAAATTGATACGCAAATAATGTTGTCTAGGAATCCATATATGGCACCATGGTTCCATTTCATGTAATCACCATCAAGAGTGATACAACCAACAAGATGGAGGGAACTCATAAAATAAAAATGATTCTATTTTTTTTTGTTTTCAAACAACAACCATGAAAGTCAATCTAGCACGAGCTAAAGAGAAAATAAATAATAACCATCTTAAATTTGGAACCTCCGAATATAGAGATAATCCTCTAAATCCAAATTAGGTTGTTCAAGAGTTTCCAGATGGCATTTTAAATCAAATTCTCTATAAGTAACACCACTATAGGAAACCTCACTAGTCTAAGAATTTACTTGAACATGCATAAATTGGCTACCATAATAATGGAAAATTTGGGCGCATAAAATCAATGACTCTGAAATTTCTTTAATTTTGAAAACTTATTCTAATTATTTCCCTGTTGCATGAGTAGGTATGTTTCCACATAAATTTTAGAAAACCGTAACTAAATAAGAAACTTCAAAAACAAAAAAAAGAAAACCTAATTTATAGTTTCAAATCCAACAAAGATTGAAGTCAGAACCCACAATCCGCAATCCTCTTTTTTAAAAAACTCCAAAAACTAATCTGGAAATGGAATCTGAAGCTTTCGTTTATCCCGTTCAAAACACCAGAACTTGATGAGGAAATCCAAACATTTCAATCCCCAAAAATATTTATACATTCAAATCTATGATAAAAGATTCTCTAGAAAAACTGTCATGAAAAGAGATTCTTGCAGACATTTGTCGAGAATGAAATTGCAACCCAAAAATATTTTTAATGCCTTTAATTAACTCTAATTCATAAAACTTAACTGATTGTAAATCATGCATTCCAAAATTGATCAATTAGTTCTAACTCAACCATTTAACTCCATATCACATTTTCAACTCCAAATCCAAATTTGTAACATGTTGAAAACTTCTTTGAAAATATATGTTTTCACATAAATCCTATCTGCACAAGTAATTTCAACAATTACATTTGATTAAATAACTTTTCACAAAATTAACATTCACTTTTAAAGTAAATAAATTGTTAATTTAATTTAATAAATTAAACCATAACATAAACATTTTAATCTAATATTCAAACAAAATATATATTAAATCAACTATGTTAATTGAATAATCATTTAACTAAAATAATGAATTCCCAAACAAAACAACATAAACAAGATTGACATGACAAGACTAAACAAGAAATGACAACGGGTGACAAATGGGTACTCGTTCAATGAAGAACGATGGCTAAATGAGGACCTGACACTATCTCCAAATCAACATAATTCCATTGGGTTAGGGCACGCTCAGACCTGACAAGCAGGTGGAGTCGATACTCGATACCTATAAACTGCATCAAACCCACTGTTAAACATATAATCATAAACAAAAAAAAATCGTGAAGAGAAATCATGGAATCACAGGTTACTCGCAAGTGAGTGATGTAGTCCCATCCCCTTCACCAGTATAGTCATGACAAGACTGACAAAATTAAAATCAATAACTCATCGTATAAGCATACATCAATAAACAATAACTATGCTAATCATAAGCATAACATAAAACCATAAGAATCTATATAAAGTATCATCTCATCAAAACATATCATCATCACTCCAATGTCAGCGATCATAAAACAGTTACAAGGTATCAAAATATATCACAATAAATGTATCATCAAACATCATAAACAAATAAAAGACACATAGCAACATTTGGAGGGCCACTACACCAATGCCTTGCAATCAATTTACTTGCAATCTCTTCGTGCTCTTTCCATACAAGTTTTTCCTGATGTTCTTTGTAGAAAATTTAAGGATGTGTAATGTGAGTTCTTTTGCTAAACACATTGCACCGAGGTCGTTGTTTTATCTCTTGAAATTCACTGCCCTCTTAAGCAATTCTTGATTCTCTGATTGCTAAATTATCCTTGATGTTTGATTCCTTTATCATTTACCTTGCATTGAGTTTTATCTTTATTTAGTAATTTCGTTGAATTATACTCCATTTTAGACTATGTCGTTATTTGTGAATCATGAAATGGTTCAGATCTCTCTAAATATTCATATCATGGTTTCCACCTTTATTACTTTGTTTTAGGATTTGTTCTCTTTCTTTGAACTTCTGCTTGTTGCCATAGTATACAACACACATTGTCCATTGCATGGCATGCAAAATGCCAATTCCTTGTTCTGGTTATCTGCACTTAACAATTACTTATTGTTTGGTGCGGATGTTTGAATAACCTCCCTGATTCTATTGGCGCCACACACAGCTATAGCACATCCACATGGTAGGGTGTTTAGATTTAAATAACCTCCCAAATTTCATCCGCAACCTATCATAGATGAAGCGCTTGAATGCAATAGAAAATTATAAAGGCTTTAAATAGTTCCCTAATTCTATTCTCAGCTTCTCACAGTTGCAATGCTTGTAAATAAAAGTTGTTGAGGTTTAAGTAATTCTCTTGTTTCCTTTGCCTTGTTAAAATCATGCTTAGTGTAACTGGTGTTTCTCTCTTTGTTACCACTGATGACTGCAAGGTTTCTCTATAAATATTTGATCTTTCTTCTTTTACCATTGCCAAGGGCATTAAATGTCCTCATGTGCACTAAATCTGGAGTCATTGTTTATTTTAAGTATTCTTTGATATAGAAAAAACGCAGCTTGAACAAGTTCATTCGTTTCTCCTTAACCCGTAATCCTTGTTGTAAGTCTCTCCTCTCTAGTCAACGATAGGAGTTTACTTTTATGGACTAGTCGACTTTAGAGATAGATGACTAATGCTATGAGTTTTTGACTGAATGTATTGCATGCAAGCTGAGAGTTTAATTTAAGTTTGCAATGTATGCGTAGTAGTATTTAAATCCATGTAAACTGTAGAAAACAAAGAATAAGTCTGTACAAAAGAATATACATATTTATTAGAAAATGTTTGATTAAGTTCAATGAAAGAATCTAATTGTATCGATGTACTTTCAAACATGTTTCAAGTCAATTTTAGTTAATTTTAGTTTATAATAATGTTAAAGTTGAGTTAGTTTTCTTTTAGAATGATTAAACTTTTATTTATATGAAATTCAAATATTTTTATTTATATTAAATATGTAATTATATGTTTCATGATTTACCATAGAGAGAAATTGGATGTGTAAATATATGTTAATATTAAATGAAGTATAACTAGAAGCAGTGGATTATAATAAATATGTGTATAAGGTTTTCAAAATTATTTAAAACAAGATGTAGATTGATTATTTAAAAGTTTCTTATGATGTTGTTACTTTGAATTGTGTTAGTAAATATTGATTGTTTTCAATTAGTAATGAGTAGATAAGTTTCTTGAATGTATTTTTTTTGAACTTGTGTGAATATGTAAAAGAATAAGAGTATGTTGTATATATGTACATTGGCTTCTGTTTTAAAAGAAAAGATTGTATGTCTGAGATACATCTCTAGTTATTTAAAGAATGTGTATTTATATGATTGTTGATTTAAGTGAATTCTTGGTTTTATTTTTGGGAAATAATGTTATGATTATGATTTATGAGCGTACTTATGTAGTACTAATTTTTAGTTCTCTAGAGGCTAGGGAACTCTTTGATGAGTTGTTTATTCTATCTAAGTTATGATGATCAGTTGTTCTAAAGGTTTTGTGAAATAGCCATGCACGTTGTATTTGTTACCTATGTGGTGATGGAAAGAAAAGTGTTTTAATTCATGATTGGATTGTGGTCATGATTCATTTTGTTGTGCATGATGGCTATCTTTTGGTTTAATGTGTTATGATATTGTAAAAGGAAGAGTGGTTTTCGATAGGGGCCGATACCCAAAGTGGTAGGCAGAATAACTTATCGGAAGTTAGTAATTCAGTAAAAAAGTTAATAAATATACTGGGGATTCATTAATTAATTTCAAATAAATGATTGCCTCACCTAGTGTCTTAATGCTTGTATATATTAAGGGTAGGTTCAGAAGGCTTGGAATGGCTTAGTCATTTACCTTGTCTTCATGAAAGGTAGTTTGATGCCACTTGAGATTGTCTAGGGGCCGAGAATTGGTTGAGGTCACCAAGATAACACAAGATGGGAGTCAGAGCCTAGGAAGATTCACCAGGATACAATACAGAGTGTCTCACTATTACAATGAATATAAGAGAAGTACAAAACCATAGAAACACATCCTTACCTTTTCTACAGAGATTGCAACCTAGAGGACGATGCAACATTGTGGAAGTGTAACTATTTTTTTTTCAAAAGAGTAGCAATGATGAGTAAAGTAACCTACTCTAACACATACATCCTCTAGGCCACACAGCGCGTCTAAATGTGAACTCCAAAACTTATAAGTCTAATCTAGCCATAGCATAAGAAAATTAACTCAAAATAACAACATATATCATAGCATTAACCCATTGTAAAATAAGTCTAACACGTAGAAATGTAATAAGCATATTTCCACAGATACAACACCATATAACACAATATATACCATTTAATCCAACAATGAATAGATCATACATAATGTTACAATTACATCACAAGGGTTCTCCTTGATACAAATGAAGATACAATACAGAGTATCTCACTAGTACAATGAAAATAAGAGAAGTAAAAAACCATGGAAACACACGAGCTCATAGAACTAGAAGATCCCACCATCATGAACATGAAGAGAAAACTCAATAGTGTAAGATGCATGCCACCCAACCATGTGGTACCCGTAGGACCAACCCCCATGCTAGGAGATAGTAATAGGTAACCAAGATAGTCCTACTACCTCTAGAAAAAGGAAAAGTACAAAACCACACTATACTAGTAAATACAAACCATAGGGTCACATTGCTTCCAAATTCACATAATCAAGAACAACCACTATACAATACAAACCGACTGTTGTCATAGGAGGAGTGTCATCAGAAAGGTTGCATTGGTTCTCCTACGGAGATCTTCCTAGGTCCCGACCCCCATCTTGGGTTATCCTGGTAACCTCTTACGAACTCTAGCCCCACATGCACACCAGTGTGGAATTGATTATCTTTCGAGAAGACAAGATAACGATCTTGCCATTCCAAGCCTTCCCGACTCATCTCAAGTCTAACACAAGCCCTTGATCCAATGATCAAGGCTAATTATCAAGTTAAATGTGTTAACTACCCATTCCCCTAATGTAGGTTATTTAATTTCCACTGATTACACTAACTCTCACACGAGTTGTCCTGGGACAACTTTGTGTCCCAGCCCCCGTTGAAAGCCACTCCCCTATCGACAGCACAATAACTTAAGGAACTAATTCCACAACATTGGGTGAACAAGATGCACATAACCAAATTACAAATACCAACTCCATTACAATAAACAACACAACCTGTTCACATAACTAGGTCCAACTGAAACATATCTCGTGCACTACCCAAGTTAAACAATGACTAGCCACATGAGATACAATACCATCTCAAGAAAACATATCTAGAAGTCTTACATAAAAATTAACTTGGTTTCCACATCAACGAGAAAGAGAGAAACATAACTTTTAAACAATTAGACAAAATAAAAAATCTAATATTAGGATTTCTTAAATCCAATTGATCAATATCTCATAATTAAAATATAACGTTCCAGCATAATTTCAATTATTAAATCAACAATGAAAATAACATTAAATGTTTAACTCTTAGTTTCACAACTAATCATATCAATTAACTCAATTTAACAATTACAATTAACTAATCATTTCTATTTAACTTCTCATGCTTGCATGCACCCAAATAAAATTCTTTAAATAATTATATATCTATGTTATCCAATTATAAAAATTCAAATCACTCTTTTCCAAAAATAATTTAAAAATAATTACCTAACGAATTAAACATCTTAAATAAATATATTTAAAAATTATTTAAAAATAAAATACAATTTCCAACAATATATATATACATATTATATAAAATATATATTATAAATAATTTTTATATTAAATAATATATATATATATATATAATATATATATACATATATAAATATTTATATATATATATATATATATATATATATATATATATATATATATTTATACATTAAAAAAAAGACAAAATAAAAATCCAAATCGCATAACTCACACGGTGGAAAAAATAGGATAGCCATTTAAATGGTTGTGGACACTACCCATGCAGCCAACCCCAATGGGGAAGGTCGTTGTGGTAGGCAGTGTTGGCTGCCTGTGATGGCAGCGGTACTGCCTCCACATTCGCTCCCTATGGGGCTGCTTGGGGGTAAGCCCCAGCCTCCCCAAAATTTAATATATATTTTTAAAACGAAAAACCCTATGATTTTTTAATAAATCGCGTACGGTGATTTCACAGTGATTTTCAATAAAATTTCTACTGGAAATTTACAATGCCCCCCAAATAATTTAAATATATATTTATTTTTTTATGTATACATATATATATTTTTTTATTTTTTTATGTATACATATATATATATATATATATATGTATATACATAATTCATAATAAAATGCTCCAGAAGGGAATTTAATTTTCATACAGAAATTCTTTAGAATATATATACAATTTTATTCAGGGAATTTTCTACAGACAAATTATGCAAATTCCCTCATAAATTTTTCTATAGGAGAGATAGACGAATTTTACACAAAGAATCTATAATTTTACAGAGGTTTCCTAAAACATAAAATATTTTCTATAGAAGAATAAATTCTATTTCCACAAGAAGAGGATTTCTAAGTTTTTGATTCAAATTCAACAGAGGTTCAAAAATTATCTATAATTTTCTTCTATATAAATCTATCTCCAAAATTCAATTTTAACAGAGGATCTAATTTTTTTACTAGAGAGGCTCAACATTCACAGCAATCTTTTAAAACAAAAAGCTTCTACAATAAAAGAAATCCTATTCTACAGAAAACATTTTCCAATTTGCATTACAATAATAATTAAGTGACCTTTTCAATTTAAATTCACAAAACCATAAGGAACCTGTTCCAGAAGAATTGTTGATTCGAAGATTGATGTTGAGCTTCCCTTTAATCTTCAATTTTCCAATGCTGCCAAAGCTTCCTCCAAAAGAATTTCCACTTCTCGGGGAACATAAATAAATACAGAACCAAGAATTTCAACAAATTAGATTCCTAAAATAAAATTATCAGAAAACATCTAAGATTTACAATTTCTTCAAACCACAAAACAATTCTTCCATTTCCAAAAACCTCTCTCTTTTTTTCCATGAACCCAACTTCCTCTTTTCTCACAAATTTCAATCAATCTCTCCAGAAATCAATTTTAAGACAATTAGAAAACAAACCCTTCTAACTTCCAGTTAACACAACAAATATTTTTTCTTTAACAACCAAGATATTTCTTAGATCTTTTCCCAATATATGCATTTAAAATTAAAAATAATTTATTTAATTCAAATCACATTTAAATAACTTATTTAATTAAATCCACATTTAATCTAATAATTAAAATTACTTTATAAAACTTAAATTTAATTAATTAATTAATTTATACTAAGATCTCCATATTAATTAAATACTTCATCACAACATATAATTTAATCCTTACAATTTAAACTTGCACGATAAATAAAATACCAAGACCAACATGGATAGAGAGCATGACCAAAACACGGACTAACGACACACTGTGCTAGGGTAAAGGTTTGACAAGGTTAACTAGTTACTATCTCCCAATCAACATTACTGTTGAGTAGTGGACACGCTCAGACCTGTCAAACCAGGTGAAGTTGTTGTTCTGTACCTACAAACCTACAACCAAATCAAATGTCGTACATGTATCCTGATAATAATTCATACACACCATGAAGAGAGAATCAAAGAAATCACAGGGCGCTCGCAATTGAGTGATGTAATCCCGTCCCCTTCACCAATAGAGTCACACAAGACTAACGATATAAAATATCAATTAAACTACAAGAAGCATATATATCAATGTCACCTTGACTAAGCATCTATGCAACATAAAGCATGTCAGACATAATCACCATACATATAATGTATCATCACATCCATATAGTCTATCATCACTCCACTGTCAAAGATAGAATAACAATAACATAAAATAAGGTCTAACAAAGTATCTAAGTTGTCAAAGAATATATAACAAATCAGAGGGGTGTCACATCCTCCCCCCCTAGGATGAGGCTTACTTCTGGAAGCCTACGAACAAATAAGCGCAGAGCTACCTCATCCTAGTAGCATCCTCCCATGTAGCAGAAGTGTCATCTCTAGGATCCCACTAGTCCCTCACCTGCTCAATAACTTGACCCCTAAGGGCGAGTCTCCAGTATTGGGTAACGACCATGGGCTCCAAAGCTAGATGCCCGTAATCTACCTATAAAGCAGTCCAATCAAGGATATGAGAAATGTTTGGATGATAAGGCCTAAGTACAGAAACATGGAACACATCGTGGATGCACGAGAGATTAGGTGGTAAATCAAGGCGGTAAGAAACTGGCCCAATCTTCTCTAGAATCTCAAAAGGCCCGAAAAAATGAGGTGCGAGCTTAGAACCCTTTCCATAACAAATTGGACTCTTTCTCGGTCACACTTCCAAGAAACTCAGTCACCTACAACAAACTGGTGATCCACAAGGTGTGCATCCACGTACTTCTTCTACCTATCCTGTGCAGCTACTAAATGCAATTTGATCCAAACCACCTAATGCTCCATATCCTGAAGCATATCCAGACACAATAAAATCTTGTCCTCCAACCTGTCCCAACTCAATGGAGTCTGACACAGCCATCCATACAAGGACTGAAAAGGTGCCATGCCAATAGAACTTTGAAACCCATTGTTATAAGAAAACTCTACAAGATAGAGATAATCCTCCCATCGTGTTTGTTGGTCCATGACATACATGCAAAGCATATCTTCAAGGATCTGATTGACCCTCTCATTTTTTCCATCTGTCTCAGGGTGATATGTTGAACTGAAGTTCAACTGTGTCCCCATAACATGCTATAATGATGTCCAAAGAGTCAAAGTAAACACAGGATCCCTATTAGAAATAATCCGATGAGGAATACCATGCAACCTCACAATTTCCTCCATGAACACTCTAGAAAATCATGAAGCATTATAGGAGGAATGGATAGGTGAGAAGTGTGCCACCTTCGTCAACCTATCTACCGTCACCATAATCGCATCTTGTCGTCTCGAAGAGTTGGGTAAACCAACCATTAAATCCAATGAAATGATGTCCTATTTCCACTCAGGAACCAAATGAGGTTGTAGAAGACCAGCGAGATGTAGGTGTTTAGCCTTAAGTCGTTGACACTCCAAACATCGTGATACATAATCGGTGATATCTCACTTCATACCTGCCCAAAAATAAAGAGGTCACAGATCAGCATACATGTTCTTCACTCCAGGGTGAGCTAAATATGGTGCCCGATGTGCCTTTGTCAAAATCAAGGTATGAAGCCCTTCCGAAGATGGAACAAATATACATCCCATGTATCACAATAACCCATATGTCTCCAAAGAACATCTTGAGTACCTGCCCTCCAAAGTCCTACCTGACCCAATCTCAGATCTTACCTCCTAGTACCAGCTATTTGTAGGAAGTGTGGTAAGAATCTGGCTCCTCAAATCCAAAGTAAGAGTCATCTTAGATAGTTCATGCCTTCGTCTACTGAGAGCATTGGGCACAACATTCTCCTTCACTTGGATGTACTTCACCTCAAAATCATAGTCACAGAGGAACTCCATCCATCGCCTTTTCCTAGCATTAGGGTTAGGCTCTACGAAGATGTACTGTAGACTTTGGTGATCACTATGTAACTCAAAATGGTGTTCCAAAAAGAAATGTCTCCATCGACTCAAAGCATGTACAACTACAACTAACTCAAGATCATGCATGGGGTAGTTCAACTCGTGATCCTTGAGCTTGCATGATTCGTATGTAATGACTCTACCATCCTGCATCAATACCGCTCCTAACCCCTCCAAAGATGCATCTGTACATATAACAAAGTCTCCACAAGGATCTAGTATCGTAAGGATTGGTGCGCTAGTCAACCTCTCCTTCAATGTCTGAAATGCAGCCTCGCTCTGCTCTGACCAATCGAACTTCTTCCCTTTCCTCTAAAGAGAAGTGATAGGATGCCCAACCCTAGAAAAGTCTTAAAAAAAATGCCTGTAGTAACCTGCTAACCCCATAAAACTACATATCTCTGCCACATTCGTGGGCGCAGGCCAATCCATGATTGCTTGGATCTTAGCAAATAAATGTGCAATTGCCTAGATCTTAGCAAATAAATCAATTTACTGGCAAATAAATCTCTTCGTGCTCTTGCATACAAGTTCTGCAATAATAATAAATGTGGTACCCATAGGACCAACCCCCGTGCTAGGAGATAGTAATAGGTAACCAAGACAAACCTACTATCTCTAGACACAGGAAAAGTACAAAACCACACTATACTAGTAAATACAAAACATAGGATCACATTGCTTCCAGAATCACAAAATCAAGAACAACCACTGTATAATACAATCAACTACTATCATAGGAGGAGTTTCATCACAAAGGTTGCATTGGTTATCCTAAGGAGATCTTCCTAGGTCCCGGTCCCCATCTTGGTTTATCCTGGTAACTTCTTACGAACTCTGGCCCCACATGCACACCAGTGTAGAATCAATTATCTTTTGAGAAGACAAGATAATGATCTTGCCATTCCAGGCCTTCCTGACTCATCTCAAGTCTAACACAAGCCCTTGAGCCAATGAGTGAGGCTAATTATCAAGTTAAATGTGTTAACTACCCATTCCCCTAATGTAGGTTATTTAATTTCCACTGATTACACTGACTCTCACATGAGTTGTCTGGGACAACTTTATGTCCCGACCCCTGTTGAAAACCACTCCCCTATCGACAACACAATAACTTAAGGAACTAGTTCCAAAAAATTGGGTGAGCAAGGTTCACATAACCAAATTACAAAAGCCAACTCCATTACAATAAACAACACAACCTATTCACATAACCAGATCTAACTGAAACATATCTCATGCACTACCCAAGTTAAACAATGACTATCCACACGAGATATAATACCATCTCAAGAAAACATATCAAGAAGTCTTACATAATTGTTAACTCAGTTTGCACATCAACGAGAAAGAGAGAAACATAACTTTTAAACAATTAGACAAAAGAAAAAATCTAATATTAGGATTTCTTAAATCCAATCGATCAATATCTCATAATTAAAATATAATGTTCTAACTTAATTTCAATTATTAAATCAACAACGAAAATAACATTAAATGTTTAACTCTTAGTTTCACAACTAATCATATCAATTAACTCAATTTCACAATTACAATTAACTAATCATTTCTATTTAACTCCTCATGCTTGCATGCACCCAAGTAACATTCTTTAAGTAATTATATATCTATGTTATCCAATTATAAGAATTCAAATCACTCTTTTCCAAAAATCATTTAAAAATAATTACCTAAAGAATTAAACATCTTAAATAAATATATTTAAAAATATATGTATTTATTATTTAAAAATAAAATACAATTTCCAACAAATATATATATATATAAATATTATATAAAATATATATTATAAATAATATATATATTAAATAATATATATATATATAACATATATATATAAATATTTATATATTAAAATAAAGACAAAATAAAAATCCAAATCGCATAACTCACACGGCGGACAAAACAGAATAGCCATTTAAATGGTTGTGGGTGTTGCCCATGCAACCAACCCCAATGGGGAAGGTTGTTCTGGTAGGCAACACTGGCTTCCTGTGAAGGCAGCGGTACTGCCTCCATAGTCGCTCCCTATGGGGCGGCTGTGGGGTGAGCCCCAGCCTCCCCAAAATTTAATATATTTGTTTAAAATTGTAATGCCCTGTGTGAACCCCAAAGGACAATTAAACCATAATTACTGCACAATTTTTTTTTGTAAAAGTTAACATAAGATACATGTAATACACATTAAGTCATAACATGAATTTCATTTAAGTAGATTTACTAGCACATACATCCCTTGGGGTACACGAGGAGCCATTACACGACTTAGATCCACATAACGACAATAAAGAATAAAAGCCCAAAGATATAAACCATAACAAAACATTAACAATTATAACACATACATGATAATCATTGATAAGAAACCATTTGAGTAAGTACAACATAAAAATAATTAACTCAACACAAAAAAATAACAACTGCCATGGCCAATAATCACACCGAGTTTAACATTACATTACAGTACAATGTTTAAGAAGTACAATGATACAAAAGTGTTTCCAACATAAATGGAAACCATACACAAGATAACATGATACAAATAAACAAATGAATACAAAGAATCATAACTGCCTCCAAGATAGATACAACTCTGGAGTCACCATAGCAGCATCGATCTGCACCTCTCGATCCTCGACTGGGGACCCAATGGGGTGCTTAGCACGTTCCACCTGACCATGTGAGTCCGAAGACCCACCCAAGAAAGAGTCCTCAACCAAGAACATCAAAACGGGGAACCACAAGACTCAACAACATGTTAGAATCTAAGATCACCTGCATGCAAATGAATACATCACATGCAAAAGATATGAAGAACCGAAAAAGATGTTCTCTGAACCTCTCAGTAAAAATGCATTGAGAGAATCAATTATTCAATAACAAGAGAGATTGATGGCGAGAATGCTTGCTATCAATATGCAAGATTGATTCACGATTAATTGATACAAATGTACAAGATGAGGCTTGCTTATAAAAGGAAAGCATGCAACAACTAAATCTTATCTTGAGCAAAAAGATAGCTCGATAAGATAAGGATAAGATCCTATAACTTAGGAATTAAAGATTGCCTAAGTAAACTTATGAAGATGTAATTAAATAGTTAATTACACCAACACCCCCCCATAAGTGCAACTTAGGGAGAAGATTATAATGCAAACTACTATGGGTCCCGGCAACTAGGCCATGTTAGGTACCCATTTACAGATGCAAATGAAATGCAATCTCTCATAAAGCAGAGAAAAGGGGAAAACCCAGTGGGAAAAAACCCCTCTCCAAAAGAGAGAAAACAAGAAAAAATCATGATGAATGTAAATATGATGTATGGAGGACTCAATGATACCCCCCAAGGACTACATCCATCATGAATATACAATAAATTACCCCCCCATAAGAGGGAAGTAATGAGATAAGATATCCCCCCCATGATGTATGATCTCCTGCAAGTATGGTTAATGTTTGAAGACAAAACAAAATCCAATGCCTACAAACAATGTTTCTCCCCTTAGGAAGAAGATACACCAAGTACAACTGCAAGAATGATTCCCATTCTGGATAGGAAGAAGGAAGAGGAATCCATATGTATGAAGATTGTGTCTCTGAAATCTGCTCATGTGTTGCCAAGTTCTTGGATGATGAAGATGATGCCACAATCCAATCAGGTACATGCCCAATCACAACAAACTGTGACAAACCAGGAACAAGTGGAAACTGATCTTGAACAAACTCCATAGACAAACATGAAGTGATAATAGTCGTCCCATGACTATCATCAAATAAGAGAGATAAACCCTCAAATTGGTCCTCCAAATCTGAAATGTGAGACTCCACAAACAAAGAAGCAATGTCTGTCAAATAGGAATCCCAATCAGGAATACTATCAGGAACCTTTGAAACATCTGCAATCTTGTCCAAAGGATCACAATCATGGGTTATCAACTCTGAAGAATGAACAAGCACATGTGAGTTGGAAAGAGGAGCTTCAAGAGATGGATAAGAATCATGGTCTCCACATACCTCTCTAATGTGAGTCCAAAGAGCATGAGGAAATTCAAAGTGAATAAGTGTCTCCAAAATGTCATCATTTACATTTTCAAAAATAACTCTAAAGACTCTAGCCCTAAAGCCTTTCCAAATGCAATACTCAACAGTTATGCTAGGATGAGGAACTTTATCAAACAAATAGGGCAATAGATTTATCTCACCAAGATGAGTGAGAATTAAATTGCTCCATTGCCTATAGTTCCCATTCTCCAAAGTAATTAAAAAACCCATTTACAAACATATGAGCTCCGAAAGCCAAAATTAGAGATTTGTATTCAACCTGGAAAAATAGTCACAAAACTACAAAATCCCTACAAAATATGTGCACCAATGAAAAGATGACTCTTCCAGCTTTCCGGCGATATCTCGTTTCAGGAAAATGGCCTCCGTATGCAAAAGTTATGATAAAATGAAAAAAAGGCCTATAAATAGGCACTTGGGGGCAAACAAAAACCCTGAGAAGGTTAAATTGGCACAAATTTCGGGCATCAAGGGCTGAAAAAGAGGTCCGCCATGTGACTGTGGGTAGTACAGATGCAAATAAAATACCCCTCAGCCTCAAAACCTTTACAAAAGTTTTAAATAAAAAACATGGCCAATAAACCGTCGGCCTTACAAATATGTGGTTAGTTTTCTAAATATAACAAAGCTTTTAATACATATAAATTGTGAAAAACT
Organism: Sequoia sempervirens; assembly: GCA_007258455.2. NCBI lineage: Eukaryota > Viridiplantae > Streptophyta > Pinopsida > Cupressales > Cupressaceae > Sequoia > Sequoia sempervirens. The sequence goes on from VDFB02363582.1 coordinate 20,851, forward strand.
TCGTACCATAGGCAGACAACGATGTGACGCTATACTTCAAACCGGTGATGAAGTATGAGTCGGTTTGACGGTAGATCGGGCCAGAAAATGTCGACCAAAAAAAATTGACCCCTGCAATAAATGAAGAGACCGTTCTGCAGACAAAACCCGTACCTGGAAAAAGACTAGAGACGCGGATTTAACAGCGACCACAGATGATAATGAGTTGACAGGATCTAATAGTGTACCAGGCAAACGATGAAGTGACAGCTAGATACCTTCTGCAGATAAGCAGAGCCCGATGCGGACCATGTATTCGCTGACTCTATATTTAGCCAATGAGGGCCGATGAAACCCAAGCAATGCCGAGCGGACCGGGACAGTGACCTCAGCCAGAGATTGGACAGGGACCAGAGAGTACACCGATGATGGAGATCTGGCCAGACGGAGTCAATGAAGGCTGGAACAGTACCTGATATGACAATGGACCGACCAGAGTACTATGAAAAAGCTCATACACACAATGTTGATGACAAAGCATACCAGATCTGCCGATTGAGTGTAGAGTTTGATGCAGGAAAGTGGGATTCCGGTACAATCCACCACGGATTTGACCCTGTACAATGGAACATGTCGCCGAAAATACAATCCACAGAATATATAAAGCCCAGAGAATTTTTAATCCGCCACAATAATGTGATATAAAATATGCCCCAAAATTATTTGAATAGCCCAAAAATAAATTTGCCCCAAATTTACAGAAATACCGCAGAAAATATTTTGAGAAAATATTTTTTTTATGAAAATGAAATAATCGTACGCAGAGAAAGTTGTTACAGCAAAAAAAAAATTTCCTCAAAAACAACTTTACCCAATATAGGAATTCTGATCATTAAGATACGGAGTCTCGATCCTCAACAAGTGAGGTTAGTGAAACTAATCTGCACCCGAAAAATCTTCAAGCCAAAATAAAAACCTCCGAGGATCTGGGAAGAGTCGCAACCGGGAAGCTCACGATGCATGTTAGAATCAAGATCACCTCCATGCAAAATGAATACATCACATGCAAAAGATATGAAGAACCGAAAAGATGTTCTATGTAAACCTCTCTAGTAAAATGCATTAAGAGAATCAATTATTACAATGTGATCAATCCTTATGAAGGAGATCAAGAAACCCTAAAAAGGAAACCTAAATGAAACCTAGTGTGCACACTTAATAATTAATAATTAATTATTAAATGTGCCTAAGTTCTAGTAATAAGAGAGGAATAAGTGACTTAATTAATTAATCAATGGATGTAATTGAATCAATATGCAAGATTGATTAACGATTGAAATTGATACAAATGTACAAGATGAGGCTTGCTTATAAAAGGCAAGCATGCAACAACTAAATCTTATCTTGAGCAAAAAGATAGCTCGATAAGATAAGGATAAGATCCTATAACTTAGGAATTAAAGATTGCCTAAGTAAACTTATGAAGATGTAATTAAATAGTTAATTACACTAACACAACATACAAAAGTATCATAAAACTCAAGGATTACAATGACATAATCAACAACATCTAGAAGTCATTAAAATAACTTAAAATCATAAATCTCATCACATAAATCAAAGCCATGACCAGTGAACGAGTAATCAAAGGATGATCATGAAACGCTTCCAAGTCAAACTGAAATTAATAAACATAATACAATTCTAAATTGCAATTACACATCATATCACAATACCAAAAGAGTACAAGTCATCAATATCAATGAGATCATCCAAAACCACAAAATACACCAAAGATGTGTTAAGACAATAATCATAAATTGATTTAAGTCAATATAAAAAACAAATTTAACTAGACTCCCATAACATACTTCCAGAGGAACACAATAAAGTAAACACATGGGCAACTAGGGGAGAGTTTCATCGCATAGTCCTACATGGGCTGTCCTGTGCTCTTCCTCCCAACGGGAGGCGCCGGTCCCATCTATGGCTGTCATGTGCTCTTCCTCCCAACTGGAGGCGCCGGTCCATAGGGTGACTAATGCGGAGCCATAAACCTCTTGTGAGGACGAGGTCACGACCTTGCCAACCACGACCTTCTCAGCCTTCCATTAGTCTGTGGAAGCACTAATGAAGACGAGGCATCCATTTTTTAAAGTCTTTTAATGATATTACTACCCAACCCCCCTAAGTTAATTATTAGGTTTTCACTTGATTACTAACTCACTCGTGGGTTATCCTGTGCCCTTCCCCTTAAATGGGGCGCTGGCCCCCACAAGGAGCCACCCTCCCTAGAGACCCAACAACATAAAAACCAAGGGTTGTACCATCATAATTTGAACAAAGAATCACAACATAAAAGCATGCGAGGCATTACCCAAACTCGCTATAAATACATAATCAAATTCTCAACAATTCCGTACAACCCTTTCAAAATCATGAAACCAAAACACTTGCCACATCAAGGCACATAAAGAGAGAGAACATCAATTATCAATCATCTCAAGCCTCTGGAAGCCAAAAGAATGAAAACCCACAAACAAGGGTAAAATGAAGCAACACAAGTTTTTCCCTAATAATTCCAACACAAGGATAAAATTTCCTCAAATATGAGAGTAACTCAGAAACCCCATAAAAAAAAGGAAGATTCATCAAGAACCATCCACAAATCAACAAAGGTGTCACCTCAAATAGGAACACACAAAAGAAAATCAACCTTTAATCAAAATCACTTAATAAAACCAAAAGCCACCAACTAGGTATTCCATGGGAGACCTCAATTTTCTCCTCACAAGAACCCCTTATAGTGGTACACAAATCACCTTTATAAGATCAACCACATAGCAATGACAACAATAATTGCAAGGCCACAAGAACTATTTTCAATTCAAATATAATGAATGAATACATTAAAATAAGATCAACAACTCCATTCAAACAACATCAACAACTTCAATACGAACTAAATCAGAAATCCAAGGAAAACCTCTATTTTCCTCTCTCAGAATACCCATAACTCAAAGAACTTTTCAATTTGACTCATTAACAACTCAAGCAGAATCATCAATCATGACAAAGATAACATTAACCGATTTACCACTTAGGTAAAGAACAAAAGAAAACATATGGGTTCCCAACGAATAGCAACATAATTTAAATGAGAGAAAATCTCCAACTCAAAATCAACTCACAAAAAGTCACATCGAAAGGGTCAATCAAAACAATCCATAAAACCACACATTCAAATACAATATATCCATTCATTCAATAAGAAGTAACCTGAAACAATCTAAAAAGAACATTATTTTAAAGATCAATCATTCCCAACATTTAAGGATAGCACAATATTGCGAAGTGAAGATTAAACCTAATGTTTTTAAGCCATAAGACACTAATCACAAGTATACAAAATTAAAACGAATACGGTCCAATTTACACATTATACAACAATCTCCATTCCTAATTCTATCACTCTCCTATTGTCAAGATTACTTAATCCCTTTATAAAAAAAACAAGTTAATAACTTTACGATGATATAATTCAAAAGCTTCCTTAATATTACTCAATTAATCATCTAAACTATTTAATCATTCTCTTTCTTCTAATCTACAAAAAGTGATAACATTAAACTAGTATTTAAGGCTTCCTTTGTATCCTATCTCTTCTATTATTGAGACATCATTCAAGTTCATTCAAAGAAAATGAAGAGACATATTTTAATATCTATCTCACTACACATTTATCACAATTGTAACTCCACTCCCCTAAAGCTATATGCATAAAACATACAACCTCTACTTCTACGAACATGCAACTTCCACATATTTCGCCTAAAGCCACGAGACACCATGATTCCAAGAACTACCAAAGTGACACTTAAACCAAAATAATTCACATTAAGATATACCAAAGTAACCCTAACCTCCTAAGTTAATCAATTTAAAACAAGTGAGAACACAATAATCCAACCCACTATATACAACAATTAACACGTAAGAATGACTTACATTTGTTAAATGGCTTAAAGGAATTCAACAATAAAAGAAATTATCTAATTGAAGAAAGAGTCCTCCAACTACCTAACGCAATAAATCAACTCATAACTAAATCTACTTATCTAAAATAAAATAAAATAAACCATTTGAACTCTAAATAAAATAAATTAGTAAGGCTAACCTTCATTTAAATTCTAAATCAAATAAATAAGTGAAACAATTCTTTCTCAATTAATTCTATGCTTAACATATGTCCTTATAAAGGATAATAAAACAAAAGTTTATTTTAGATAAAGGAATAATATCGTAAACTTATCTATTGCCTTACAACATAGATACCTCACATATTAGAAATTACTTTCATTTAAACAACCCTTTCAAATATCTAAATGCAATTAATTCACTTTTAATTATTATAACTATCCCAATTACATTTCCAATTGCTAATTGTTGCAATGATGAAAATAACATACAAATACATGGGTATATACATTTATATCTTTCATTTGTTTACTCTTAAGTTATAATCATGATATACTTATATATGCATATATACATATAATAAAATCAGAAAACAAATTTCATTACTCTAATTAATAAGTTAACAACAACATAAATATACAAACATGTATATATATATTAATTGGGGAGGAAACGTTGTTTTTAAATACGTAGGGAGAGCATCTATATATATTTACATGTTATTGAAACAATAGTCATATATATATATATTCCAACCAGATAAATATATTCCTACTACCATAATCTATTTATGAAAATATTCTTTAATTAGAACAGAAACTCCAAAGAATTGGCAGAGATGGAAGGCAGACCTAGGCACAAGTTTAGGCTTAAATAAGAATAAAAATAGGCGTAGGGAAACAAAATTAGACAGACAATATTCAGTCTGATTTCCTACGTTTTAAACCACAATCAGAAATAACATCAGTTTATCTGAGGAGATCAAATTCATCTGAAGAGAATGAGGTTAGAGTTAAACAAATTTGCAAAGGTATCAGGGGGATTATATAAATTTAGATTACCAGACTATGCGAAGGAGCTCATCTAAACACTGTATTCAATAACATCAATTTCACTCAGCTTCGACTGAACGGAGGTAATTGGCAAAGGCTTGAAACATTGCGTAGAGAGAATTAAATAATCTGCTCATTGGTCCTCAATTTCTTCACTTGAACAATCTGCTCATTGACGGCATCAGAGAAGACACACGAACCAAGCTTCCTCCAAGTTTGAGATGGTTACGGTTGCAAAAACGTGAGAAGCCACTTTTCTTCAGTCTTATGGATAACATTCGGGATTTTGATAATAAAATCAGAGAGTTTAATTAAATCTATACACCCTACCATGTTCAAGTGTTGCGGCTGTGACAGGTTGCCAAGTATATCAGAAAGTGAATATTGGAAATTGGAAATATCGCCATCTACTTGCATTATTATCAAATCTCAATTGTTATCAGCAAGGCTGAAGGGAAAGAGAAAGGTGAGGTGCAAATACGCGACTTATGAGGAGGAGAAATAATGAACAACTTCTTCTGTTTTGAACAAAATGCATTTCTGTTTGGTGGCGAGTTACACAGACGTGCCAGTTTGGAAGATAGACTTCACCACATTCAAAGGAAAGCTTTCTATTATGTTAGCACTTTGACAATATTTATTTTCAAGTGCAGCAACTGTGATAGATTATCAGAGGAATCAAGCAGATTATTTAAATCTTCAGATTTTCCTATGCGGTTCAAGTGCGCGGCTGAGACTAGGTGACAATGAAATCAGAGAGATTATTTAAATATTTAACATCGGTGACTCCACTCAATTCGTTATCAGGAATAGGAGATAGGAGTAGCATTTTCTTGATCAGTGACAAAGATGAATTCACAACATTCAAAGCATCACTCCATGTTTAAGTTTCGAACTCAAGTTATCATCTGAACAACATTCAGCTTTTTAATACAGCTGAAAGCATGGGTTTCCTAAGAAAATTCCTATACATAATGGTTTACGCCAACTTCTATATGATCAAAGCCAAATTAAAATGAAATCGAGATTCGATGCAAATAGAACAACAAACGAAAGTCATACATATCAAATCTCTACAAACCAATGGAAAACTCAGAAGAAGGTAGGCCAACACATAAGATTTCAGTTTTCACGGATAAAGAATGACGTACCTGAGAATTTATCTAGAATTAAATTGTAATGTCAGCGTAAAGACGTTCTACAAACAGCCATCCAATAGAGAGCCAATGCAATCGAGTCCCGTTCGAATCCTCCGCATCCATCTTCCCAAAAGCTAGATATACTTTATTTATTTTTCATATTCTACAGTTCATTTCTTTTCGACTTCCAATTGCTTGATAGGTGAAGTTTCTTTCCAACTTCTCTTGCCTTTTACACTTCCCAAAAATCTTATCACGATTTATTTAATTAATAATCTATTCACTTTCCATTTTCCAATTGCCTTCCTTTTTATTATTTTCTTTTCCAGATTATTTTGTTCATCAATTTATCTAATAATATCACTTGTGCTTTTAACAAATTAGTTTAATTTGATTATTTGATCTAAATCATTTGATTTAATTTAATTGATCATTACTTTAATTTCTAATCATATTTTAAATAACCTTGCAAATCACTTATGATTTAATTAATTATATAAACATGATTACTAACATATTATATTTTTCACACAATCAAATAACACAGTAACCAATGAGACACACACAAAAACTCACACACAAGTTCAGAACAACCGACACGAGGGGTATTACAAAAACAAAAACCTTAATTTTTAATAAATCAAGTACAGTGATTTCATCATGATTTTGAATAAAATTTCAATAGGAAATTTACAGTGCCCCCCAAATAATTTAATATATATATTTATTTGTAGTAAGATTCATTAATTAACAAACAAGGATACAATAGAGAGTGTCTCACTATTACAATGAATATAAGAGAAGTACAAATCAATAGAAATACATGAGCTCCTCAAACAAAAAGATCCTGCCATCATGAACATGAAGAGAAAACTCAACAGTGTAAGGTGCACACCACCTAGCCATGTGGTACCCGTAGGACCAACCCCCATGCTAGGAGATAGTAACAGGCAACCAAGACAAACCTACTACCTCTAGACATAGGCAAAGTACAAAACCAAATTATACTAGTAAACACAAAACATAGGGTTGCATTGCTTCCAGAATCATTGAATCAAGAACAACCATTGTACACTATAAACTGACTGTTGTCATAGGAGTGTTGGTGCAGGAGCACCTAGGAAAGAGGAAACACTAATCATCAGCTAGGAAGTCTAGTATGAAGTTTTGTTTTGCAATGTACCTGAGGGTCATGTTGACCATCTAGATTGAATTATAGGTTTATGAATATGTCTTATTCTGTAGTGATCAGTAGGTTAAGGAGTGGAGAGGGAGAATGAGTTATAAACTCATTTTTACTTAGTTTTCTAATTTTTGGCAAAGTTGAAAAAAATAGTGCGTTTTACAACTTTTCCATATTTATCACTTACATGACCGACCAAAGGAGCTTAACTATTTTTGGTAACCTATTCAAGGTATGCGTCGACCTGAGAGTGGGTTGGTTGCATTGGTATTGTAGTGAAGTTTTGTGAAGTTGAGGAAAAATAGTGGTTTTAGAGTGAATTTCTAATTTTGTTCCAAAATAGAGCTTTAATGGTTTGAATATGTTATTTTTTCTTGTGTAGGATGCAGGGGATTGATAGATTAAGCCCTGTGTGGTAGCCATTTAGCTTTCTAGTTCTGTTTCAAGCATTTTAGTAGATAGTTGTTTCTTTGCATTTGCTGTTTTGTTAAGTTTTTCAATAGGAAATGGAGGTTTAGGACACATTCCCACTGTACATAACATACAACCTCTTGGGAATTGTGGCTAGGCTCCATGTCTATAAATATGTTAGGGTTAGGAGTCTGTAGGAGTCAAGGGTTTATGGAGAAAGTCTTTTCCTAGGCGAGCTTGACAGTGCTCAACTAGGAAAGACACAGTGCTCAGCTAGGAAAGACAGCTAGTGCTAAGCACTTGGTTTGCAGGGGTGACCTTCCCCTATCAAGGCATGGTGTGGAGAGGTAGATAAAAGCCTTGCAAAGACTTGACATGAAGGAGGAGGCTTCATCAAACCATTTGGAGGTTGAAACAAGCCGACAGGGTGTTTGTGCAATTAGGAAATGGCTTAAAAAGCCCTAAAATTGCTAAAATGTGGGTTACACCTGTGTACAAACAGTGAAGGTCCAAGATCCCAAAAATCTTTGAGAGGTGGGCATATGGACCAGGAAACCCTAGGAAAGATCCTATGTTCTTTGGGAAACTTTCAAGGTCTGACCTATTTTCTCAAAGTTAGAGACCTAATTGGGGCTCTAGGGCTAGTAGCCTTCTTAACCCTAGATGAGGGTTTGGTGAGAGCGATGAAAGGGTGGAGTTTTGGTGAATCTCCAAGAACCCTAGGAGGTTGGTTTGAAGCAATTGAATACATCTCTACACCCCTGCAAGAACAAATGGAGTGTTGAGGATAGATTAGCCTTTAGGGAAGATTAAGGGCTAAGGAAGAGTTGGAGACATTACACCAAGATTGACTTGGTTGGTTGAACGGTGATGGTAGTGGGGTTGGCCAGGAGAACCAGGGGTACCTAAACATGCGAAGGGGCCTACAGGTCAAGGTGGTGAAGAAAAACACCAAGGAGGTCTTGCAAGCAAGACCAAGAGCAGGAATTTGTGATTGATTCCTCCAACCCCCTCCCTATCAGATTGGTATCAGAGCAAGTTAAAGATTTGGGAATAATATTGTATGTCAGACCTTGAATCTAGTGGTTCTACCATCATGGTGACAAATGCTGAATTGGCTAAGATGGTTGAAGAACAGGAGGAAAAAAATAGGCTAATGAGGGAAAGAATAGCCCAACTTGAGCAAGTAATGGGGAACGTGCAGTTAGAAGGAAGGATACTAGAGGAAGAAGAGGTTGCAGAGGAAGACAAAACCCTTGAACCTGACCCTATTTTGAAAGAAGAGCCTTTCTTGAAAGCATTGAAGGCTTTGAGTGGAAAAGCACTTGAAGGCATACCACTGTTTAGTGGAAAAATGGAAGTTGATTTAGTTGTAGATTGGATAGAGGGAATGGAAAACCATTTTGAGTGTGATGGGGTCATAGAAGCACAGAAGGTAAAAGTGGCCAAATCAAGACTAAGAGGTTATGCCTTGACATGGTGGAAGTTCATTCAGACAGAGAGGGAAAAAGAAGGCAAGCAGCCTATCTCTACTTGGAAGGGAATGGTTGCCAAGGTAAGAGAAGCATACATGCCAGATGATTATTTGATTCAGTTGCATAAGAAAATACAGAGCTTGAGGCAAAGAGACCAAGATGTGAACTCTTATACTAAGGAGTTTCAAAAACTTTGCATGAGGTCTAATGTGACAGAGGATGAAAGTCTCAAGGTGGCTAGATATCTTAACGGCTTGAAGTGGAACATTCAAGAGGAAATGACTCTTCTAAGTCCCACGACAGTACACCAATGTTACCAATTAGCTATAAAGATTGAGGAAATAAGCAAGAGGAAACAAGAATAGACTTCTAAGAGCAGAGGTAAAGGCAGAGATCAAAGAGGACATAGAGGTGGATATCAAGGTAGAGGGACTAAACCAAGAAGTCAAGGAGAGTCTAAACTCATAGAGCATGGAGGTGAAACAACTTCTAGAGGAGCATATAATAGAGGTAGAGGACCTCAAGGAGGTTCAAATAGAGGAAGAGGGGTAGGCAGAAATAGTTCATACTTTGGCAATATGAAATGTTATAATTGTGGTCAAGTGGGTCATCCAGCCTATAGGTTCCTGGAGAAATAATCTTCATCAAATATTGAGAAGAGAGTGGCATATGCACAAGAGGACAACATGAGTGTTAAATCACCAGAGGTTAGTCACATTGAATCAAAAGTGGGGGAGAATATGATGTTTAGTAGAGTTTTGATCAGACAACTGGTCAAGGAAGATCCAAAACAAAGAAGAGCCTTATTTAGAGTAAGATAAAAGATATTAGGAAAGGTGTGTAAGGTTATAGTGGACTCAGGATCTACTGACAACATAATCTCAGAGGAGGCAGTAATGAAATTGAAGTTGGAAAAGGTACCCCACACTAATCCCTACAAGGTGACATGGTTGAACAAAGGACAGAGTGTTCTTGTTAATGAGCAGACAACGGTGGAGTTCTCCATTAGAGGATACAAGGACAAGTTAATTTTTGATGTATTACCCATGGATGCATGCCATCTTCTATTGGGCAGACCATGGCAGTATGACAGAGGTGTCATCTATGATGGAAAGGCAAATACTATCTCATTCAAGAAGGATGGAAAGACATTCAAGTTGCAGTCACTATCAGATGAAGAAGAAGGACAATCAAAGACCCCTAGTGTCTTAGTAAGTAGTGGCAAAGAGTTCATCAACAACCTACATCAAGGAGGTGAAGGATATGTGGTCATGGTACAAACCAAGGGAGAGGACAAGACTTAGAAAATAGTCATAACCGGAGCAGTCCAGAAGTTGCTTGAGAAGTATAAGGACATAGTGAGTGATGGAACACCAGCAACCTTACCTCCAAAGAGATCCATTAGTCATTAGATTGACTTCATACTAGGGGCTTCATTTCCAAACAAAGCAGCCTACAAGCTTACCCCAGATCAGAACCTAGAGGTAGCTAGACAAGTGCAGGAGTTGTTAGATCAAGGCTTGATTAGGAAGAGCATCAGCCCATGTGCAGTACCAGTGGGGTTAGCAACCAAGAAAGGAGGCAAGTGGAGATTATACACTAATTCTAGGGAAATAAATAGAATCATGATCAGGTATAGGTTCCCTATTCCTAGAATTGAGGGACTTGATGGATTGTCTTGAGGAGCCCGTGATTTCACCAAGTTGGATCTCAAGTGGATGCCATCGATCGCAACCAAGGATGGAGATAAGGAAGACAACTTTTAAGACAAATGACAATAAGGAGTGGGAGAGTTATGCTTACTCTACCTCTAATGCCCCTAGCACATTCATGAGACTCATGAATGAAGTGCTCAAAGACTTTACAGGGATATTTGTGGTAGTATACCTTGATGATATACTCATCTTTAGTAAGACAGTAGAAGAACACCTAAAACATGTGGAGTTAGTTCTTAAAAGGTTGCAAGAGGAGAAGTTAGCCATCAACCTAGAGAAATGTGAGTTCTTCAAACAGGAGCTTGTGTATTTGGGGTTTGTAGTATCCCAAGGATCATTGAAGATGGATCCAAGCAAGGTGGAAGCTATTCTAAACTGGCCTACACCAACCACAGGGACAGAGGTAAGGAGTTTTCATGGATTGGCTCAATTTTATAGAAAATTCATAAGGAATTTTAGTGTCATATGTGCACCAATCCTAGATACAATCAAGGGTGGCTTAAAGACTAAGTTAAAGTGGACTCAAGAAGCTGAGAAAGGTTTTGAGAAACTGAAACAAGAAGTGGCAACTCAACCTATACTTTTGTTACCTAGTTTTGACAAGTCATTTATTGTGGAATGTGATGCTAGTGGAGTTGCAGTAGGAGGAGTACTCAGCCAAGAAGGCAGGCCTATAGCTTTCTTTAGTGAAAAGCTCAATGAAGCTAAGGAAAAGTAATCTACCTATGACCTAGAACTGTATGCTTTAGTTCAGTCACTTAGGAAGTTGAGGCATTACCTTCTACCCAAAGAGTTTGTAGTCTTTACTAACAATCAAGCACTTAGCTATATCAACACACAAGAGAAGCTGAGTAATAGGCATTTGAAATGGATGGAATACATCCAAGCTTTTACCTTCACCATCAAGCACAAGAAGGGACAGTTGAACAAGGTGGTAGATGCACTAAGCAGGAGATTGCTGACAGTGCAAGAGATACAGCTAAAGAGCATTGGAATAGAGAGTTTCAAGGATCTCTATGGTGAGGATGAAGACTTCTCGGAGGCATATAAGGTATGTTCTAACTTTGAGAATCATTTTCATAGTCAATACTCAGAGTATACATTACAAAGTGGATTGTTATTCAAGGGAAATTAGTTGTGTGTGCCAAAAGGCTCTATGAGAGAGAATCTTATACAAGAAAAGCACAATGGTAGTCTTAGTGGTCATTTTGGTATCAACAAGACAATGGAGCTAGTGCAAAGGTTTTACTATTGGACCAAGTTGCCAAGGGATGTTAGGAGGTATGTGGAGCAGTGTGTAGTTTGTATGAAAGCAAAAGGGGGAGCTAGTAATGCATGTTTGTATCAACCTCTACCTATTCCCAATAGACCATGGGAATGTGTTAGCATGGATTTTGTTGTAGGACTCCCTAAGACAAAAATAGGGTTTGATAGTGTCTATGTGGTGGTAGATAGATTCAACAAGATGAGTCAATTTATCCCTTGCAAGACCACACATGATGCTAGTTACATTGTTCATCTTTTCTTCAAGGAAATTGTAAGGATCCATGGATTTCCTTTGAGCATTGTCTCAGACAAGGATGTGAAAATTATGAGTCATTTTTGGAAGACTCTATGGAGAAAATTAGGTACCAACCTCTCTTTTGGATCAGCTTACCACCCTCAGACCGATGGAAAAATTGAGGTGGTTAATAGGGTGTTAGGTAACCTTCTAAGATGCCTAACTAAGGAGTATGGATAGACATGGGACATGGTTATCTCACAGGCTGAGTATGCATACAATAACAGTGTGAACAAGACTACAGGGAAGAGCCCTTTTGAAATAGTGTATGGGATGCACCCAAGAGGTGTGTGTGAGCTCAGAGATCTAGGAGCTATGGAGAATAGGAGTGGACATGCAGAGGACTCACTCAGACCATGAAAGAGATTCAGGAGCAAGTAAAGAAGACAGTCACCGAAGCTACACAAAAGTTGAAGGATAAGGTAGATTTGTCAAGAAAAGATTTGCAATTTGTAGTAGGAGATTATGTCATGGTTCACCTCAACAAATCCAAGTTGCAGATGAAAAGAGTAGGACCATGCAAGGTGTTAGCCAAGTATGGAAGAAATGCATACAAGGTGGAGTTACCTACAGATTTAGGGATTTCACTAGTGTTCAATGTAGCTGATTTGATCAGATTTAAGGGATCGGTCAATGACTTAGATCAGAATAGTAGAGAGATCTTAAAGGATGTAAGCAACATAGCCTTACCTACTCTAGACAAGCTACAAGCAGAGAGAATCTTGGAGTCAAGAGTGAAGAAATCTACAAGGCATAAGGTGTATATGGAGCATCTTATCAAATCGAAGAACAAACATGAATCTGAGGCTACTTGGGTAGATGAAGCTGAGTTCAAGAAGTAGGGCACTGATGAATCACTGATATCTCCTCACATTCCTTAGTGTTTGTGCAGAGAGGGGGGAGAATGGTGCATGAGCACCTAGGAAAGAGGAAACACTAATCATCAACTAGGAAGTCTAGTATGAAGTTTTGTTTTGCAATGTACCTGAGGGTCATGTTGACCATCTAGATTGAATTATAGGTTTATGAATATGTCTTATTCTATAGTGATCAATAGGTTAAGGAGTGGAGAGGGAGAATGAGTTACAAACTCATTTTTACTTAGTTTTCTAATTTTTGGCAAAAGTTGAAAAACACAGTGCGTTTTACAACTTTGCCATCTTTATCACTTACATGACCAACCAAAGGAGCTTAACTATTTTTGGTAACCTATTTAAGGTACGCCTCGACCTGAGAGTGGGTTGGTTGCATTGGTATTGTAGTGAAGTTTTGTGAAGTTGAGGAAAAATAGTGGTTTTAGAGTGAATTTCTAATTTTGTTCAAAAATAGAGCTTTAATGGTTTGAATATGTTATTGTTTCTTGCGTAGGATGAAGGGGATTGATAGATTAATCCCTATGTGGTAGCCATTTAGCTTTCTAGTTCTATTTCAAGCATTTTAGTAGATAGTTGTTTCTTTGCATTTGTTGTTTTGTTAAGTTTGTCAATAGGAAATGGAGGTTTAGGACACATTCCCACTGTACATAATGTACAACCTCTTGGGAATTGTTCCTAGGCTCCATTTCTATAAATATGTTATGGTTAGGAGTCTGTAGGAGTCAAGGGTTTATGGAGAAATTCTTTTCCTAGGCGAGCTTGACAGTGCTCGGCTAGGAAAGACAGCTAGTGCTAAGCACTTGGTTTGCAGGGGTGACCTTCCCCTATCAAGGCACAATGTGGAGAGGTAGATAAAATCCTTGCAAAGACTTGACATGAAGGAGGAGGCTTCATCAAACCATTTGTAGGTTGAAACAAGTCGACAGGGTGTCTGTGCAGTTAGGAAATGGCTTAAAAAGCCCTAAAATTGCTAAAATGTGGGTTACACCTGTGTACAGACAGTGAAGGTCCAAGATCCCAAAAATATTTGAGAGGTGGGAATATGGACCAGGAAACCTAGGAAAGATCCTATGTTCTTTGGGAAACTTTCAAGGTCTGACCTATTTTCTCAAAGTTAGAGACCTAATTGAGGCTCTAGGGCTAGTAGCCTTCTTAACCCTAGATGAGGGTTTGGTGAGAGCGATGAAAGGTGGAGTTTTGGTTAATCTCCAAGAACCCTAGGAGGTTGGTTTGAATCCATTTAATACATCTCTACACCTATGCAAGAACAAATGGAGTGTTGAGGATAGATTAGCCTTTAGGGAAGATTAAGGGCTAAGGAAGAGTTGGAGACATTGCACCAAGATTGACTTGGTTGGTTCAACGGTGATGGCAGTGGGGTTGGCCAGGAGAACCAGGGTACCTAAACATGTGAAGGGGCCTATAGGTCAAGGTGGTGAAGCAAAACACCAAGGAGGTCTTGCAAGCAAGACCTAGAGCAGGAATCTGTGATTGATTCCTCCAACCCCCTCCCTATCAAGTGTCATAAAAAAGGTTGCATTGGTTATCCTGCGGAGATCTTCCTAGGTCCCAATCCCTATCTAGGATTATCCTGGTAACCTCTCACGAACTCTGACCCCACATGCACACTAGTGTGGAATCGATTATCTTTCGAGAAGACAAGATAACGATCTTACCATTCGAGGCCTTCCCGACTCATCTCAAGTCTTACACAAGCTCTTGAGCCAATGAGTGAGGCTAATTATCAAGTTAAATGTGTTAACTACCCATTCCCCTAATGTAGGTTATTTAATTTCCACTGATTACACTGACTCTCACATGAGTAGTTCTGGGACCACTTTATGTCTCTGCCCCCATTGAAAGCCACTCCACTATCGACAACACAATAACTTAAGGAACTAATTCCACAACATTGGGTGAACAAGGTGCACATAAAAAAATTACAAATACCAACTCCATTACAATAAACAACACAACCTGTTCACATAGCCAGGTCCAACTGAAACATATCTCATGCACTACCCAAGGTAAACAATGACTATCCACATGAGATACAATACCATCTCAAGAAAACATATCTGGAAGTCTTACATAACAATTAACTTGGTTTGCACATCAACAAGAAAGAGAGAAACATAACTTTTAAACAATTATACAAAAGAAAAAAATATAATATTAAGATTTCTTAAATCCAATCGATCAATATCTCATAATTAAAATATAACGTTCAAGCATAATTCCAAAAAATAAACAACCAAAATAACACTAAATGTTTAACTCTAGTTTCACAACTAATCATATCAATTAAGTCAATTTCACAATTACAAGTAACTAATCATTTCTATTTAACTCCTTGTGCTTGCATTCACCTAAATAACATTCTTTAAGTAATTATATATCTATGTTATCCAATTATAAAAATTCAAATCACTCTTTTCCAAAAATAATTAGCTAACGAATTAAACATCTTACATAAATATATTTTAAAATATATTTATTTATTATTTAAAAATAAAATACAATTTCCAACAAAATATATATATATATATATTAAAACAAAGACAAAATAAAAAATCCAAATCGCATAACTCACGGTCGACAAAACAAGATAGCCATTTAAATGGTTGTTGGCACTGCCCACGTAGCCAACCCCAATGGGGAAGGTCGTTGTGGTAGGAGCGTTGGCTGCCTGTGAAGGCAGTGGCACTGCCTCCACAGTCTCTCCCCATGGGGCGGTTGTGGGGTAAGCCCCAACCTCCCCAAAATTTAATATTTTTTTTAAAAACAAAAACCCTACGATTTTTAATAAATCGCGTATCGCGATTTCACAGTTATTTTCAATAAAATTTCTACAAGAAATTTACAGTGCCCCCCAAATAATTTAAATATATATTTATTTGTATATGTATACATATATATATTTAAAATATATATGCATATATATATAAATACGTATATACAAGATTCACAATAAAATGCTCCAGAAGGGCATTTAATTTTCATATAGGAATTCTATAGAATATATATACAGTTTTACTCTAGGAATTTTCTAAAGACAAATTATGCAAATTCCCTCATAAAATTTTCTACAGGAGAGATAGACGAATTTTACACAAAGAATCTATAATTTGATAGAAAGAAGTTTTCTACAAGAATAATGTAGAAATATTTTATAGAGGTTTCCTAAAACATCAAATATTTTCTACAGAAGAATAAATTATATTTCCACAAGAAGAGGTTTTCTAAGTTTTTGATTCAAATTCAACAAAGGTTCTAAAATTTATCTATAATTTTCTTTTGTATAAATCTATCTCCAAAATTCAATTTTAATAGAGGATCTAAATTATTTCTCTACAAACAATGTAACAATCACGGTAATTTCTTTAAAAAAGAAACGCTTCTAAAATGAAAGAAATCCTCTTCTAAACTTTTCCAATTTTCTACACAATAATAATTTACTTATCTCTTTCAAATTAGAATTAACAAAGTAATAAAGCACCTATTCTAGAAGATCGGACGATTCGGAGATTGATGTTGAGCTTCCCTTTAATCTTCAATTTTCCAGAGCTGCCAGAGCTTCCTCCAGAATAATTGCCACTTCCCAGAGAACAAAAATAATCCACAACCAAAAATATAACAAACTAGATTCCTAGAATTATCAGAGAGCTTCTAAGATTAAAAATTTCTTCAAACCACAAAACAATTCTTCCATTTCCAAAAACCTCTCTCTTTTCCCGTGAACCCAACTTCCTCTTTTCTCACAAATTTCAATCAATCTCTCCGGAAATCAATTTTAAGACAATTAGAAAACAAAACCCTTCTAACTTCCAGTTAACACAACAAATACCTTTTTCTTTAACAACCAAGATATTTCTTAGATCTTTTCCCAATATATGCATTTAGAATTAAAAACAATTTATTTAATTCAAATCACATTTAAATCATTTATTTAATTAAATCCACATTTAATCTAATAATTAAAATTACTTTATAATAACTTAAATTAAATTAATTAATTAATTTATAATAAGATCTCCATATTAATTAAATACTTAATCACAACATATAATTTAATCCTTACATTTTAAACTTGCACGATAAATAAAATACCAAGACCAACATGGATAAAGAACATGACCAAAACACAGACTAACGACACACTGTGCTAGGGTAATGGTTTGACAACGTTAACCAATTACTATCTCCCAATCAGCATTACAGTTGAGTAGTGGACATGCTCAGACCTGTGAAACTAGCCGTTGTCCTATACCTGCAAACCTACAACCAAAGAAAATGTCGTATATGTATCCAGATAATAATTCATACACACCGTGAAGAGAGAATCATGGAAATCACAGGGCACCTCGCAAGCGAGTGATGCAATACTATTCTATTCACCAATACAATGTCACATCAACTGACGAGATAAAATATCAATTAAACTACAAGAAGCATATATATCAATGTCATCTTGACTACACATCTATGCAACATAAAGCATGTCAAACAAAATGGCCATGCATATAATGTACCCTCACATCAATATAGTCTATCCTCGCTCCACTGTCAACGATAGAATTTCAATAACATAAAATAAGGTCTAACAAAGTATCTAAGCTATCAAAGAAAACATAACAAATCAGAGGGGTGTCACATCCTCCCCCCTTAGGATCAGGCTTACTCCTAGAAGCCTATGAACAAATAAGGGTAGAGCTCCCTCATCCTGGTAGCATCCTCCCATGTAGCAGAAGTGTCATCTCTAGGATCCCATTTGACCCTCACCTGCTCAATATCTTGACCCCTGAGGGAAAGTCTCATGTGCTGGGTAATGGCCACGAGCTCCAAAGCTATTTGCATGTCCTCTACTTATAAAGCAATCCAATCAAGGATATGAGAAATGTCCAGATGATAAGGTCTAAGTACAAAAACATGGAACACATCGTGGATGCACGAGATATTAGGTGGTAAAGCAAGGCGGTAAACAACTGACCCAATCTTCTCAAGAATCTCAAAAGGCCCGACAAAATGAGGTGCGAGCTTAGAACCTTTTCCATAAGGGATTGGACTCTTTCTTGGTCACACTCACAAGAAAAATCAATCACCTACAACAAACTGGCAATCCACACGGTGTGCATCCACGTACTTCTTCTGCCTATCCTGTACAACTACTAAATGCTCTCTAATCTAAACCACCTGCTGCTCCATATCCTGAAGGATATCAAGACCCAATAAAATTCTATCCTCCAACCTATCCCAACTCAATGGAGTTTGACACGGCCGTCCATACAAGGCCTGAAAAGGTGTCATGCCAATAAAACTCTTAAACCCGTTGTTATAAGCAAACTCTACAAGATAGAGATAACCCTCCCACCCTGTCTGCTGGTCCATGACATACATGTGAAGCATATCTTCAAGGATTTGATTGACCCTCTCAATCTGTCCATCCATCTCAGGGTGATACGCTGAACTGAAGTTCAACTGTGTCCCCATAGCATGTTGTAATGATATCCAAAGAGCCAAAGTAAACACATGATCCCTATCAGAAATAATCTGATGCAGAATACCATGCCACCTCACAATGTCCTCCATGAACACTCTAACAACTGACAAAGCGTTATAGGAGGAACAGATAGGTGAGAAGTGTGCCACCTTTGTCAACCTATCTACAATCACCATAATCACATCGTGTTGTCACGAAGAGTTGGGTAAACCAACCATGAAATCCAATGAAATGATGTCCCATTTGCACTCAGGAAAAAAATGTTGTAGAAGACCAGCTAGATGTTGGTGTTCAACCTTAACTCGCTGACACTCCAAACACCGTGATACATAATTGAAGATATCTAACTTCATACCTACCCAAAAATAAAGCGGTCGTAGATCGGCATACATCTTCTTCACTCCAGGGTGAGCTAAATAAGGTGCCTGATGTGCCTCTGTGAAAATCAAGGTACGAAGCCCTTCTGTAGATGGAACAAATATATGTCTCATGTATCTCAATAACCCATCTATCTCCAAAGAATATCCTAAGTACCTACCCTCCAAAGTCCTGCCTGACTCAATCTCAGACCTTACCTCTTGGTACCAGCTATCTGTAGGAAGTGTGGTAGGAATCTAGCTCCTCAAATCCACAGTAAGAGTCATCTCAAATAGTTCATGCCTCCATCCGATGAGAGTGTCGGCCACAACATTCTCCTTCCCCTAGATGTACTTCACCTCAAAATCATACTCACAGAGGAACTCCATCCATCACCTTTTCCTATCATTAAGGTTAGGCTATGTGAAGATGTATTGTAGACTCTGATGTTCACTGTGTAACTCAAAATTGTGCCCCAATAAGAAACGTCTCCATCAATTCAATGCATGTACAACTGTACCTAACTCAAATCATGCGTGGGGTAGTTCAACTCATAATCCTTGAGCTTGCGTGACTCGTATGCAATGACTCAACCATCATGCATCAATACCACTCCTAACCAGTCCAAAGATGCATTTGCACAAATAACCAAAGTCTCATGTAGGATCTAGTACCGCAAGGATCGGTGCACAATTCAACCTCTCCAATGTCTAAAATGCAGCCTCGCTTTGCTCTGACTAGTCAACTTCTTCCCTTTCCTCTGAAGAGAAGTTATAGGATGTCCTACCCTAGAAAATTCCTAAACAAAACACCTGTAGTAACCTGCTAGCCACATAAAACTACGTATCTCTACCACATTCGTGGGCACAGGTCAATCCATGATTTTCTAGATCTTAGTAGGATCCACTACAATTCCCTCTCCTAATATAACATGACCAAGGTACTTGACCTCAGTTTTGAAGAACTCACATTTGGACAAGTTGGCATACAACTTATTATCCCTCAAACACTACAATACCTACCTCAAATGTTCCTCATGCTCCTCAACTATCCTAGAATAAATCAATATGTCATCGAGGAATACCACTACAAATCTATCCAGGTATGTGTTAAAAAACTATGTACATAAGGCTCATGAATACAGATGGTGCATTCATCAACCCGAACGGTACCACTGTAAACTCATAATGACTGTATCGTGTGTGAAACGTCATCTTATGAATATCAGACTCCACAATCTAAAACTGATGGTATCCTAACTTAAGGTCAATATATTAGAAAAGACTATAGCACCCTTGATTTGATCAAACAATTCATCGATCCTAGGTAGAGGATATTGGTTCCTGATGGTGACCTTATTTAACTGATGGTAATCTATGCACAGGAAAAGAGAACCATCCTTCTTCACAAAGATCACCGTTGCTCCCTAAGGTAAAACACTAGGGTGGATGAAACCCTTCTCCAACAAATCCTCAAGCTATAAGCAGAGTTCTTTAACAGTCGGCTCTGACGCTACTAGCCTCTATGTATATCCTGATGTGCCCTTATTGGGACACTACCAAGCTATGTGACCCTGTTGGCCACAAGAAAAGCACCCGGTACCCCTGCCAAAACCTCTACCTCTAAAAGGTGCACTGGACTGTAGAACACTACCCCTAAAGGTAAACTAAGTACTTTGTGTTGGTTGTGCATTACTGAAGTGTTTGACATGCCTCCCATTCCAATCACCCCCTAACTAATATCTATCATTTTGTCTAGGTGGAAAATCCTTTCGTTTTACCTGTGAGTTCTGGTACTGTCCACTCTATGTTGGTGTCTGTTGTACCCTGGGTGGTCCAGCTGCTTGAGTCTAACCACTACGTGCACTAGGCCCTGTAGTTGAAGTGTTTCCCACCTGTACTCCAACATGACCACCCAATGCCATCACCAAATTCTCCTCTACAAGTCTGGCCTTGTCTACCACGGTCTCCATAGTCTTGGGTTTGAAAACCCGCACACCTCCAATAATCTAGGAATTTAAGCCCCTAAGAAAGTGCTACACCAACATTCCCTCATCCTCACCAATGCCTGCTTATTGTTTGAGCTCATAAAAATTATGCTCATATTGTTCCACTGTCACAACCATCTATCGTAGAGTATGGAACTCATCACCACGATGTTGTCGCCAATTATCAGAGAGAAATTTGGCATGAAACCTCTCTAGAAACATCTCCCAAGATACGGTACCAATATCAATATGGAGCTTTTTCTCCTCCAATATCCACCATGTGGAAGCAAAGCCTCTCATATGCATAATCACACATCTAGCTCTGGTATTTCTACCATATGGGTACAAAGAAAAGCATCTGTCCAAGTGAATCAGCCAAGTCTCGGCCTCTAAACCACTACCTGATACATCAAATAAGGGGGGTCAAGCTCTAAGTAAATCTCTCATATGTGCAGCTATAACTGCCTCTAACTGAGCTAGTACATCCCTCTAACAACAATCTGATCTACCTACTGCCTTGGTCCAAGATGGGCAAGAGTATCCTCCAATAATTGATGCAATTGTGCGCCTTTGATCCTTGGTGGATCCAGATATTGAATACCACCTCCAAGAATGTCTTGGGAAGCCTATTTTTCCTCATGGACTGAATCATGAGAAACATGTAGAAGTGATTTCTGCTAACTACTTCCATGTCTGCCTCTATGACCACGACCATGACCTCGACCTCTCCTAGGTGGCATGATCCTACACAAACACACCAAGGTGTAAGACAATAAATGCAACTTAAATCCTACACAAACAACTTAATCGTTTCCAAATTAACCCAGAGTTCCCAGTGCTTAAACCTAGGCTTTGATACCAAGTGTAAAATCATGTCCCACAACCTAGAGGATGATACAACACTACAGAAGCATAACTAATTTTTTTCAAAAATAAGTAGCAATGACGAGTAAAGTAACCTACCCTAACACATACATCCTCTAGGCCATGCAACGCGTCTAAGTGTGAACTCCAAAAATACAAGTCTAATCTAACCATAGCATAAGAAAATTAACTCAAGATAACAACATACATCATAGCATTAACCCATTGCAAAATAATTCTAAATTGTAGAAATCTAATGAGAATATTTCAACAGATACAACACCATATATCATAATATATACCATTTAATCCAACAATGAATAGATCATACATAATGTTACAATTAAATCACAAGGGTTCTCCTTGATACAAATGAGGATACAATACAGAGTGTCTCACTGTTATAGTGAATTTAAGAGAAGTTAAAAACCATAGAAACACACAAGCTCCTCGAACTAGAAGATCCCGCCATCATGAACATGAAGACAAAACTCAACAGTGTAAGGTGCATGCCACCCAGCCATGTGGTACCCATAGGACCAACCCCCATGCTAGGAGATAGTAATAGGTAACCAAGATAGACCTACTACCTCTAGACACAAGCAAAGTACAAAACCACACTATACCAGTAAATACAAAACATAGGGTTACATTGCTTCTAGAATCACTGAATCAAGAACAACCACTGTACAATATAAACCGACTGTTGTCATAGGATGAGTGTCATCACAAAGGTTGCATTGGTTATCCTACGGAGATCTTCCTAGGTCTCGGCCCTCATCTAGGGTTATCCTAGTAACCTCTCACGAACTTCGGCCCCACATGCACACCAATGTGGAATCAATTATCTTTCAAGAAGACAAGATAAGGATCTTTCCATTCCAGGCCTTCCTGACTCATCTCAAGTCTAACACAAGCCCTTGAGCTAATGAGCAAGGCTATTTATCAAGTTAAATGTGTTAACTACCCATTCCCCTAATGTAGGTTATTTAATTTCCACTAATTAAACTGACTCTCACATGAGTTGTCGTTGGACCACTTTGTGTCCTAGCCCCCATTGAAAGCCACTCCCCTATCGACAACACAATAACTCATTCTACAACCTAAGGGTAGATGGTTCACAAACTGATAATAACATAACACAAGAGATAAAACATCCTTACGGATGTCCAATACTGAATCCAACTACATGCACTACCCAAAGAAATCACAAGGGCGAATAACAGAAATGACAACCCTTTCACAATTACAATCTGGAAGACTTATATTTTCTCTACAACAAATATCCCCCACAGTACCCAATTACATAAATACTAGAAATTAAAATAAACAATCTCATGTAATTAAAAGCACTACTATTCATATTTCCTAAATCCAATAGATCAATATCTCACAATAAAATACATTATTCAAAACACAATTCCAATTAATAATCAACAACGAAATTATATTAAAAGTTTAACTACAGTTTCAAAACCACACATAATATCTAACTCAATTTCACAATTAAAATAATTAATCATTTCAATTTAACTACTCGTGCTTGCATGCACCTAAATAACATTCTTTAAGTAATTATATATCTATGTTATCCAATTATAAAAATTCAAATCACTCTTTTCCAAAAATCATTTAAAAATAATTACCTAACGAATTAAACATCTTAAATAAATATATTTAAAAATATATTTATTTATTATTTAAAAATAAAATACAATTTCCAACAATATATATATATATATACATATTATATAAAATATATATTATAAATAATATATATATATAACATATACATATATATATATATATAAAAATATTTATATATTAAAACAAAGACAAAATAAGAATCCAAATCGCATAACTCACACGACGAACAAAATAGGATAGCCATTTAAATGGTTGTGGGTGCTACCCACGTAGCCAACCCTAATAGGGAAGGTCATTGTGGTAGGCAATGTTGGCTACCTGTGGAGGCAGCGCTCCCTATGGGGCAGTTGTGGGGTAAGCACTAGCCTCCCTAAAATTTAATATATTTTTTAAAATGAAAACCCTATGATTTTTTAATAAATCGCATATGGCAATTTCATAGTGATTTTCAATAAAATTTCTACAGGAAATTTATAGTGCCCCTCAAATAATTTAAATATATATTTATTTTTATATGTATACATATATATTTAAAATATATATGTATACATATATAAATATGTATATAGATAATTCACAATAAAATGCTCCAGAAGGGCATTTAATTTTCATACAGAAATTCTACATAATATATATACAATTTTATTTAGGGAATTTTCTACAGACAAATTATGCAAATTCCCTCATAAATTTTTCTACAGGAATAATGTAGAAATATTTTACAGAGGTTTCCTAACACATCAAATATTTTCTACAGAAGAAATTTTCTCCAGAGGAATATTAAATAATCTTGAAAGAGAGGATAACAATTTCTAGAGTTTCGATTCCATTTTCAGAGCTTCGATAATTTCACTATAATTTCCTTTTGTATCAATCTATTTCAAATAATCAATTTACACAGAGGATATAAATTAGTTTTCTACAGAGGTTGTAGCAAACACAACAATTTCTTTAAAAAACAAAAGCTTCTAAAATGATAGAAAACCTCTTCTAAACTTTTCCAATTTTCTATACAATAATACTTTAACTTTTATCTTTCACATTAAAATTAACAAAGTAATAAAGAACCTGTTCCAGAAGATCAGACAATTCAAAGATTGAAGTCGAGCTTCCCTTTAATCTTCAATTTTCTAGAGCTACCAAAGCTTCCTCCAAAAGAATTGCCACAAGTCCTAGAGAACAAAAATAATCCACAGCCAAGAATATAACAAACTAGATTCCAAGAATTATCAGAGAGCTTCTCATATTTACAATTTCTTCAAACCACAAAACAATTCTTCCATTTCCAAAAACCTTTCTTTTTTTCCCATGAACCCAACTTCCTCTTTTCTCACAAATTTCAATCAATCTCTCCAGAAATCAATTTCAAAACAGTTAATAAAACAAAAACTTCTAACTCCCAGTTAACTCAACAAGATATCTTTTCCTCTAACAACCAAGATATTTTAAAGATATTTTACCAATAATATGCATTTAAAATTTAAAAAACAATTTATTTATTTCAAAAAAAAATTAAATAACTTATTTATTTTAATTCCCATTTAATTTAATAATTAAAATTACTTTATAATAACTTAAATTAAATTAATTAATTAATTTATACTAAGATCTCCATATTAATTAAATACTTCATCACAACATATAATTTAATCCTTACAATTAAACTTGCACGATAAATAAAATACCAAGACCAACATGGATAAAGAACATGACCAAAACATGGACTGATGACACACTGTGCTAGGGTAAAGGTTTGACAAGGTTAACCAGTTACTATCTCCCAATCAACATTATTGTTGAGTAGTGGACACACTCAAACCTGTGAAACCAAGTGAAGCCATTGTCCTATAGCTACAAACCTACAACCAAAGAAAATGTTGTACATGTATCCAGATAATAATTCATACACACCATGAAGAGAGAATCGTAGAAATCACAGGGCAATCGCAAGCGAGTGATGCAATACCATTCTCTTCACCAATACAATGTCACATCAACTAATGAGATAATATATCAATTAAACTACAATGAACATATATAGCAATGTCATCACAACTAAGCATCTATGCAAACATAAAGCATTTTAAACATAATCACCATGCATATAATGTATCATCACATCCATATAGTCTATCATCACTCCACTAACAACGATAGAATAACAATAACATAAAATAAGGTCTAACAAAGTATCTGATCTATCAAAGAAAAGATAACAAATCAGAGGGGTGTCACATTCTCCCCCCGTAGGATCCAACTTACTCCTGCAAGCCTACGAATAAATAAGGGTAGAGCTCCCTCATCCTGGTAGCATCCTCCCATGTAGCAGAAGTGTCATCTCTAGGATCCCACTAGGCCCTCACCTGCTTAATATATCGACCCCTAAGGGCAAGTCTCCTGTGTTGGGTAATCGCCACGGGCTCCAAAGCTAGATGCATGTCCTCTACCTATAAAGTAGTCTAATCAAGGATATGAGAAATTTTGGGATATAAGGTCTAAGTACAGAAACGTGGAATATATCATGGATGCACGAGAGACTAGGTGGTAAAGCAAGGCAGTAAGCAACTGGCCCAATCTTCTCTAGAATCTCAAAAGGCTCAAAAAAATGATGTGCGAGCTTAAAACCCTTTCCATAATGGAATGGACTCTTTCTCCATCGCACTCACAAGAAAACTCAGTCACCTACAACAAACTAGTGATCCACACGGTGTGCATCTGCATACTTCTTCTGCTTATCCTCTGCAACTACTAAATGCTCTCTGATCTGAACCACCTACTACTCCATATCCTGAAGCATATCAGGACCCAATAAAATCCTATCCTTCAACCTATCCCAACTCAATGGAGTCTGACACGGCCGTCCATACAAGCCCTAAAAAAGTTCCATGCCAATAGAACTTTGAAACCCGTTGTTATAAAAAAACTCTACAAGATAGAGATAATCCTCCCATCATGTCTACTCGTCCATGACATACATGTGAAGCATATCTTCAAGGATCTCATTGATCCTCTTAGTCTGTCCATTTTTCTCGAGGTGATATGTTGAACTGAAGTGCAACTATCTCCACATAGCATGTTGTAATGATGTCCAAAGAGCTGAAGTAAACATACGATCCCTGTCAGAAATAATCTGACACGGAATACCATGCAACCTCATAATATCCTCCATGAACACTCTAGCAACTGACGAAGCGTTATAGGAGGAACTGATAAGTGAGAAGTGTGCCACCTTCGTCAACCTATCTACCATCACCATAATCGCATCATGTCATCACGAAGAGATAGGTAAACCAACAATGAAATCCAATGAAATGATGTCCCATTTCCACTCGAGAACCAAATGAGGCTGTAGAAGACTAATTAGTTGTTGGTGTTCAGCCTTAACTCGTTAACACTCCAAACACCGTGATAAATAATCGGCGATATCTCATTTCATACCTACCCATAAATAAAGCGGTCGCAGATCGGTAAACATCTTCTTCACTCCAGGGTGAGTTGAATAAGGTGCTCGATGTTCCTCTATCAAAATCAAGGTACGAATCCCTTCTTAAGATGGAACAAATATACATCCCATGTATCTCAATAACCCATCTGTCTCCAAAGAATATCCTGAGTACCTACCCTCCATAGTCCTGCTTGACTCAATCTCAGATCTTACCTCCTAGTACCAGCTATCTGTAGGAAGTTTGGTAAGAATATTGCTCCTCAAATCCATAGTAAGAGTCATCTCAGATAGTTCATACCTTCGTCTGTTGAGAGCGTCGGCCACAACATTCTACTTCCCGTAGATGTACTTCACCTCAAAATGGTACTCCCAGAGGAACTCCATCCTTCGCCTTTTCCTAGCATTAAGGTTAGGCTATGTGAAGATGTACTATAGACTCCAATGACCACTGTGTAACTCAAAATGGTGTCCCAATAAGAAATTTCTCCATCATGTCAAAGCATGTACAACTATAGCTAACTCAAGATCATGCATGGGGTAGTTCAACTCATTATCCTTGACCTTACCTGACTCGTCCATAATGACTCGACCATCCTACATCAATATCGCTCCTAACCCCTCCAAAGATGCATCTGCACAAATAAAAAAGTCTCCTATAGGATCTAGTATCACAAGCATCAGTGCGCTAGTCAACCTCTCCTTCAATGTCTAAAATGTAGCCTCGCTCTACTCTGACCAATCAAACTTATTCCCTTTCCTCTGAAGAGAAGTGATAGGATGTCTTACCCTATAAAAGTCCTAAACAAAATTCCTATAGTAACCTACTAACCCCCTAGAACTACGTATCTCTACCACATTTGTGGGCGTAGTCCAATCCATGATTGTCTGGATCTTTATAGGATCCACTGCAATGCCCTCTCCTAATATAACATGACCAAGGTACTTGACCTCAGTTTTGAAGAACTCGCATTTGGACAAGCTGGCATACAACTTATTATCCCTCAAACACTGCAATACCTACCTCAAACGTACCTCATGCTCCTCAACTTGCCTAGAATAAATCAATATGTCATCGAGGAATACAACTACAAATCTATCTAGGTATGTGCAAAAAACTTCATGCAACACGCTCATGAATACAAATGGCACATTCATCAACCCGAATGGTACCACTATAAACTCACAGTGGTCGTATCATGTGTGAAATGTCATCTTATGAATATCAGACTCCACAATCTGCAACTGATGGTATCATGATTTAAGATCGATCTTAGAAAAGACTGTAGCACCCTTGACCTTATCAAACAAGTCATCGATCCTAGGTAGAGCATCTCGGTTCTTGATGGTGACCTTATTTAACTATCGATAATCTATGCACAAATGAAGAGAACCATCCTTCTTCACAAAGAATATCGATGCTCCACAAGGTGAAACACTAGAACGAATGAAACCCTTCTCCAACAACTCCTCAAGCTGCAAGCGAAGCTCCTTAAGCTCTTGAGTCATCATACAGTATGGGGCTTATGAAATGGGTTTGGAACCAGGTAGAAGATAAACCTTGATATCTATGTCACAATGAGAATGCATCCCTAGAATATCAACTTCAAAAAAATCTGCATACTGTTGAAGTATAGGGTGGCTATTTATAGACACCTTCTCCTCTCTATTACCAATCCCCAAGTCATCTAATGTCATAGAAAATAACTAACATCCTTGAAAAAAATATCTTCTCAGTTGCATAGCCAAGATCATCCTCAATGATATAGGTCTTTGGATCCCTACTAACTCAACCTCACTACCAGATGCATCAATGCATTGTATCGACTTGTGTCAACAATCAATCACAACCCTATGAGCATTGAGCCAATCCATCCCTAGGACAATGTCATAAGAACCTAATGTTATAACGTAGAGATCTACAGTAGTGTGGAAAGAACCAATCTCTAGTCTGTAATCTGGTACATCGGAATGTACAACAACTCTAGGACCAGATGCTAATTTGACCTGCCACTTACCATCTTTCCTTACTCCCCTCAGTCTATCACGTGCCACAATGGATGATGAAATAAATGAGTCAGAGGCTCTTGAATCAAACAAAATGGTAACTTTTTTAACCTACAACATACCAGTAGTCTCCACCACTATGCTCATGTGGTCAGCCTAGAAGTTATCAACTGTAGCAAATACGCAATGTCCTCTGCTTGCATCTCCAACAGTCACCTCTGACATCACTAGAATTTTTGTATATCCTGTTGTGCCCTTATTGGGACACTACCGAGCTATGTGACCATCTTGGCCACAAGAAAAACACTTAGTACCCCTACCAAAACCTCTACCTCTAGAAGTTGCACTGGACTGTTGAACACTACCCCTAAAGGTAGACTGAGTACTCTGTGTTGGTTGTGCATTACTGAAGTGTTTGAGATGCCTCCAGTTCTGATCACCCCCTTACTGATATCCATCATTTTGTCTAGGTGTAAAATCCTTTTATTTTCCCTATGAGTTCTGGTAGTGTCCACTCAGTGCTAGTGTCTATTGTGTCCTGGGTGGTCTAGCTCCCTGAGACTGACCACTATGTGCACTAGGCCCTGCAGCTGAAGTGTTACCCACCTGCACTCCAACATGACCACCCAATTCCATTGCCATATTTTCCTCTACAAGTATGGCCTTGTCTACCATGGTCTCCATAGTCTTGGGTTTGAAAAACCGCACACCTCCACTGATTCGGGAATTTAAGCCCCTAAGAAAGTTCTACACCAACATGCCCTCATCGTCACCAATGCCTGCGTACTATTTGAGCACATAAAAATGACACTCATATTGTTCCACTGTCATAGAGTATGGAACTCATCACCATGACGCTATCGCCAATGATCAGAGAGAAATTTGGCATGGAAACTCTCTAGAAACATCTCCCAAGATACATTATCGATATCAATATGGAGCTTCTACTCCTCCAATCTCGACCATGTGGAAGTAAAGCCTCTTAGGTGCATAATCGCACATATGTCTCTGGTGTTACTACCATATAGGTACATAGCAAAGCATCTATTCAGGTCAATTAGCTAGGTCTCAGCCTCTAAACTGCTGCCTGATCCATCAAATAAGGTGGGTCGAGCCCTAAGTATATCTCTCATATGTGCAGCTACAACTGCCTCTACCTAAGCTAGTACATCCCTCTCTCTAAAAAAAATATGATCTACCTCCTACCTTGGCCCAAGAAAGGAAAGAGTATCCTCCAACAATTGACGCAATTGTGCGCCCTCAATCCCTGGTGGATCTGAATACTGAATACTACCTCCAGGAATGTTTTGGGAAGCGTGTTGTTCCTCACGGATTGAATCATGAGAAACATGTAGAGGTGAGTTCTGTTGACTACCTCTGTATCTGCCTCTATGGCCATGACCACGACCTCGACCTCTCCTAGGTGGCATGATCCTGCACAAACACACCAAGGTGTAAGAAAATATATGCAACTCAAATCCTACACAAACAACTTAATGATTTCCAAATTGACCCAGAGTTCCCAATTCTTAAACCTCAGATCTAAATTATTTTTCTACAGAGTCTGTAGCAATCATGATAATTTATTTAAAAAGCAAACACTTCTAAAATGAAAGAAATCCTCTTCTAAACTTTTCCAATTTGCTACACAATAATACTTTAACTTATCTCTTTCAAATTAAAATTAACAAAGTAATAAAGAACCGATTCCAGAAGATTGGACGATTCGGAGATTGATGTCGAGCTTCCCTTTAATCTTCAATTTGCTAGACCTGCCAAAGCTTCCTCAAGAAGAATTGCCACTTCCCAGAGAACAGAAATAATCCACAACCAAGAATATAACAAACTAGATTAGTAGAATTATCAGAGAGCTTCTAAGATCAAAAATTTCTTCAAACCACAAAACAATTCTTCCATTTCCAAAAACCTCTCTCTTTTTTCCTATGAACCCAACTTCCTCTTTTCTCACAAATTTCAATCAATCTCTCTGAAAATCAATTTTAAGACAATTAGAAAACAAACCCTTCTAACTTCTAGTTAACACAACAAATACCTTTTCTTTAACAACCAAGATATTTCTTAGATCTTTTCCCAATATATGCATTTAAAATTAAAAACAATTTATTTAATTCAAATCACATTTAAATCACTTATTTAATTAAATCCACATTTAATCTAATAATTAAAATTACTTTATAATAACTTAAATTAAATTAATTAATTAATTTATACTAAGATGTCCATATTAATTAAATACTTAATCACAACATATAATTTAATCCTTACAATTTAAACTTGCACGATAAATAAAATACCAAGACCAAGATGGATAAAGAACATGACCAAAACACAGACTAATGACACACTGTGTTAGGGTAAAGTTTTGACAAAGTTAACCAGTTACTATCTCCCAATCAACAATACTGTTGAGTAGTGGACATGCTCAGACTTGTGAAACTAGGTGAATTCATTGTCTTGTACCTTCAAACCTACAATGAAAGCAAATGTCGTACATGTATCCAGATAATAATTCATACACACCGTGAAGAGAGAATCACAAAAGTCATAGGGAACTCGCAAGCAAGTGATGTAATCTTGTCCCCTTCACCAATAGTGACACAAGAATGATGAGATAAAATATCAATTAAACTACAAGAAGCATATATATCAATGTCATCTTGACTAAGAATCTATGCAACATAAAGCATGTCAAACATAATCACCATGCATTTAATGTATCATCACTACACTGTCAGCGATAGAATAACAATAACATAAAATAAGGTCTAACAAAGTATCTAAGTTGTTAAAGAAAATATAACAAATTGGAGTGGTGTCACATCCTCCCCCCTAGGATCAGGCTTACTCCTAGAAGCCTGTGAACAAATAAGGGTAAAGATCCCTCATCCTGGTAGCATCCTCCCATGTAGCAGAAGTGTCATCTCTAGGATCCCACTGGACCCTCACCTGCTCAATATCATGACCCCTGAGGGTGAGTTTCATGTACTGGGTAATGGCCACGATCTCCAAAGCTAGTTTCTCATCCTCTACCTGTAAAGCAGTCCAATCAAGGATATGATAAATTTTGGATGATAAGGCCTAAGTACAAAATGGAACACATCGTCGATGCACGAGGGACTGGGTGGTAAAGCAAGGTGGTAAGAAACTGGCCCAATCTTCTCCAGAATCTCAAAAGGCCCAACAAAATGATGTGCCAGCTTAGAGCCCTTTCCATAATGGACTAGACTCTTTCTTGGTTGCACTCACAAGAAAACTCGGTCACCTACAAAAAATTGGTGATCCACACGGTGTGCATCTGCGTACTTCTTCTGCCTATCCTGTGCAGCTACTAGATGCTCTCTTATCCAAACCACCTGCTACTCCATATCCTGAAGGATATTTACACTCAATACAATCCTATCCTCCAACCTGTCCCAACTCAATGGAGTCTGACACGGCCGTCCATACAAGCCTCGAAAAGGTGTCATGCCAATAGAACTCTTAAACCCATTGTTATAAGAAAACTCTACAAGATAGAGATAATCCTCCCGTCATGTCTATTGGTCCATGAAATACATGCGAAGCATAACTTCAAGGATCTAATTCACCCTCTCAATCTGTCGATCTGTCTCAGGGTGATACACTAAACTGAAGTTCAACTTTTTTCCCATAGCATACTGTAATGATGTCCAAAGAGTCAAAGTAATCATAGGACCCCTCTAAGAAATAATCTGATGTGGAATACCATGCAACCTCAAAATGTCCTCCATGAACACTCGAGCAACTCACGAAGCATTATAGGAGGAATGAATAGGTGAGAAGTGTTCCACCTTCATCAACCTATCTACCATCACCATAATCGCATCATGTCATCACAAAGAGTTGGCTAAACCAACCATGAAATCCAATGAAATGATGTCCCATTTCCACTAAGGAACTAAATGAGGTTGTAGAAGACCAGCCAGATGTTGTTGTTCATCCTTAACTCACTGACACTCCAAACATCGTGATACATAATCAATGATATCTCACTTCATACCTGCCCAAAAATAAAGTGGTCACAGATTGACATACATCTTCTTCACTCCAGGGTGAGCTAAATAAGGTGCCTGATGTGCCTCTATCAAAATCAAGGTAAGAAGCCCTTCTAAAGATGGAAAAAATATATGTCCCATCTATCTCCAAATAATATCCTAAGTACCTGCCCTCTAAAGTCCTTCCTGACTCAATCTCAAATCTTACCTCTTGCTACCATCTATTTGTAGGAAGTATGATAAAAATTTGGCTCCTAAAATCCACAGTAAGAGTCATCTTAGGTAGTTCATGCCTCGATCTACTGAGAGCATCAGCCACAACGTTCTCCTTTCCCTAGATGTACTTCACCTCAAAATCGTACTCACAAAGGAACTCCATCCATCGCCTTTTCCTAGCATTAAGGTTAGGTTGTGTGAAGATGTACTGTAGACTCTGATGATCACTGTGTAACTCAAAATGGTGTCCCAATAAGAAATGTCTTCATCGAGTCAAAGCATGTACAACTACAACTAACTCAATATCATGCATGGGGTAGTTCAACTTGTGATCCTTGAGCTTGCGTGACTCGTACGCAATGACTCTACCATCCTGCATCAATGCCACTCCTAACCCCTCCAAAGATGCATCTGCACATATAACAAAGTCTCCACAAGGATTTGGTATCACAAGGATCGGTGCACTAGTCAACCTCTCCTTCAATGTCTGAAATATAGCCTCACTTTGCTCTGACCAATCGAACTTCTTCCCTTTCCTCTAAAGAGAAGTGATAGGATATCCTACCCTACAAAAGTCCTAAACAAAATGCTTGTAGTAACCTACTAACCTCATAAAACTGTGTATCTCTACAACATTCGTGGGTGCAGGCCAATCCATGATTGCTTGGATCTTAGAAGAATCCACTACAATTCCCTCTCCTGATATAACATGACCAAGGTACTTGACCTCAGTTTTGAAGAACTCACATTTGGACAAGTTGGCATACAACTTATTATCCCTCAAACACTGCAATACTTGCCTCAAATGTTCCTCATGCTCCTCAACTATCCTAGAATAAATCAATATGTCATTGAGGAATACCACTACTAATCTATCCAGGTATGTGCAAAAAAACTCCGTGCATCAGGCTCATGAAAATATATGGCACATTCATCAACCCAAAAAATACCACTATAAACTCGTAGTGACCTTATCGTGTGGGAAACACCATCTTATGAATATCAGACTCCACAATCTACAACTGATGGTATCCTAACTTAAGATCGATCTGAGAAAAGACTGTAGCACCCTTGACCTTATCAAACAAGTCATAGATCCTAGGTAGAGGATATCAGTTCCTAATAGTGACCTTAGTTAACTGTCGATAATCTATGCACAGACGAAGAGAACCATCCTTCTTCTTCACAAAGATCACCGATGCTCCCCAAGGTGAAACACTAGGGTGAATGAAACCCTTCTCTAACAACTCCTAAAGTTGTAGGTGGAGCTCCTTAAGCTCCTAAGTCGTCATATGGTATGGGGCTCGTGAAATGGGTTCGGAACCAGGTAAAAGATCAACCTTGATGTCTATGTCATGATGAGGTGGCATTCATGGAATATCATCTTGAAAAACATTTACATACTATTCAAGTATGGGGTGGCTATCTATAGACACCTTCTCCTCTCTATCACCCATCTCCAAGTCATCTACTGTCACAAAAAATAACTGACATCCCTAATGAATGCCTCTTCTCAGCTGCATAGCCGAGATCATCCTCAATGATATAGGTATCTGGACCCCTACTAACTCAATCTCACTTCCAAATGCATCAATGCATTGTATCGGCTTGCATCAAAAATCAATCACATCCCTATGAGAATCAAGCCAATCCATCCCTAGGACAATGTCATAAGAACCTAATGGTATAACACAGAGATCTACAATAGTGTGGAAATAACCAATCTCCAGTCTACAATTTGGTACATAGGAGTGTACTACAACTCTAGCACTAGATGCTAATTCGACCTGCCACTTACCCTCTTGCCTTACTACCCCTAGTCTATCACGTGCCACGACAGATGATGAAATAAATGAGTTAGAGGCTCTTGACTCAAACAAAATGGTAACCCTGTTACCCTATAACATACCAATAGTCTCCACCACTTTGCTCTGGTGGTCAGCCTAGTGGTTATCAACCGTAGGAAATACGCGATGTCCTCTGCCTACATCTCCAACAATCGGCTCTGACACCGCTGGATTCTATGTGTATCCTATTTTTCCCTTATTGGGACACTTCTGAGCTATGTGACCCTATTGGCCACAAGCAAAACACCCAGTACCCCTACCAAAACCTCTACCTCCAGAAGGTTCACTAGACTGCTGAACACTACCCCTAAAGGTAGACTAAGTAATCTATGTTGGCTATGCATTACTAAAGCGTTTGACATGCCTCCAGTTCCGATCACCCCCTTACTGATATTTGTCATTCTGTCTAGGTGGAAAATCCTTTCATTTTCCTTGTGAGTTCTAGTATTGTCCACTCTGTGCTAGTGTCTGTTCTGCCCTGGGTAGTCCAACTCCCTGATTCTGACCACTATGGGCACTAGGCCCTGTAGTTGAAGTGTTGCCCACCTGTACTCCAACATGACCACCCAATGCCATCGCTAAATTATCCTCTACAAGTTTGGCCTTGTCTACCGTGGTCTCCATAGTCTTGGGTTCGAAAACCCACACACCTCCAATGATCCGGGCATTTAATCCCCTAAGAAAGTGTTGCACCAACATGCCCTCATCATCACCAATACCTGCGTACTATTTGAGCTCGTAAAAATGATGCTCATATTGTTCCATTGTCATAGTCTTTTGTCGTAGAGTATGGAACTCATCACCACGACATTGTTGCCAATGATCGGAGAGAAATTTGGCACAGAACCTCTCTAGAAACATCTCCCAAGATATAGTAACGATGTCAATATGGAGCTTATGCTCCTCCAATCTCCACCATGTGGAATTATAGCCTCTCAGGTACATAATCGCACATATAGCTCTTGTATTACTACCATACGGGTGCATAGAAAAGCATCTATCCAAGTTAGTTAGCTAGGTATCAGCCTCTAAACTACTGCCTGATCCATCAAATAAGGGTGGTTGAGCTCTAAGTAAATCTCTCATGTGTGGAGCTACAACTACCTCTGACTGAGCTAGTACATCTTTCTCTCTCTAACAACAATCTACTCTACTTCCTACCTTGGTCCAAGATAGACAAGAGTATCCTTGAACAATTGACACAACTAAGCGCCTTCAACCCCTGGTGGATCCAAATACTAAATACTGCCTCTGGGAATGTTTTGGGAAACCTATTTTTCCTCACAGACTGAATCATGAGAAACATGTAGAGGTGAGTTCTGCTGACTACCTTTGTGTCTACCTCTACGACCATGACTATGACCTCGACCTCTCCTAGGTGGCATGATCTTGTACAAACACACCAATGTGTAAGACAATATATGCAACTTAAATCCTACACAAACAACTTAAAGGTTTCCAAATTAACCTAGAGTTCTAGGCTCTGATACCAAGTGTAAAACCCTATCCTGCAACCTAGAGGATTACAAATATATAGTGCCCCCACTGTTAAAATTAATATAAGAGAAGTAGAAATCCATAGAAACACACAAGCTCCTCAAACTAGAAGATCCCGCCATCACGAACATGAAGAGAAAACCGAACAGTGTAAGGTGCATGCCACCTAGCCATGTGGTACCCGTAGGACCAACCCCCATGTTAGGAGATAGTAATAGGTAACCAAGACAAACCAACTACCTCTAGACACAAGAAAAGTACAAAAGCACACTGTACTAGTAAATACAAAACATAGTTTCACATTGCTTCTAGAATCACAGAATCAAGATCAACCACTGTACAATACAATCGACTGTTGTCATAGGAGGAGTTTCATCACAAAGGTTGCATTGGTTATCCTAAGGAGATCTTCCTAGTTCCCAGCCCCCCTCTTGTGTTATCCTAGTAACTTCTTAAGAACTCCGACCCCACATGCACACCAGTGCGGAATCAATTATCTTTTGAGAAGACAAGATAATGATCTTTCCATTTGAGGCCTTCCCAACTCATCTCAAGTCTAACACAAGCCCTTGAGCCAATGAGTGAGACTAATTATCAAGTTAAATGTGTTAACTACCCATTCCCCTAATGTAGGCTATTTAATTTCCACTGAATACACTGACTCTCACATGAGCTATCCTAGGACCACTTTGTGTCTGAGCCCCCATTGAAAGCCACTCCCCTATTCACAACACAATAACTTAAGGAACTAATTCCACAACATTGGGTGAACAAGGTGCACATAGCCAAATTATAAATACCAACTCCATTACAATAAACAACACAACCCGTTCACATAACCAGGTCCAACTGAAACATATCTTGTGCACTACCCAAGTTAAACAATGACTATCCACACGAGATATAATACCATCTCAAGAAAACATCTCTGGAAGTCTTACATAAGAATTAACTTGGTTTTCACGTCAACAAGAAAGAGAGAAACATGAATTTTAAATAATTAGACAAAAGAAAAAATCTAATATTAGGATTTCTTAAATCCAATTGATCAATATCTCAGAATTAAAATATAACGTTCCAGCATAATTTCAATTATTAAATAAACAATGAAAATAACATTAGATGTTTAACACTTAGTTTCACAACTAATCATATCAATTAACTCAATTTCAGAATTAAAATTAACTAATCATTTCTATTTAACTCATCATGCTTGCATGCACCCAAATAACATTCTTTAAGTAATTATATATCTATGTTATCCAATTATAAAAATTCAAATCACTCTTCCAAAAATCATTTAAAAATAATTACCTAACAAATTAATCTTAAATAAATATATTTAAAAATATATTATTTATTAATTAAAAATAAAATACAATTTCCAACAAAATAAATAAATATATATACATATTATATAAAATATATATTATAAATAATATATATATCAAATAATATATATATATAACACATATATATATAAAAAAATATTTATATATTAAAACAAAGACAAAATAAAAATCCAAATCGCGTAACTCACATGGCGGATAAAACAGGATAGCCATTTAAATGGTTGTGTGTGTTGCCCACACAGCAAACCCCAATGGGGAAGGTCATTGTTGTAGGCAACGTTGGCTTCCTGTGAACGCAACGGCACTGCCTCCACAGTCGCTCCCTATGAGGCAGTTTAGGGGTAATCCCCAGCCTCCCCAAAATTTAATATATTTTTTAAAACGAAAACCCTGTGATTGTTTAATAAATCACGTACGGCAATTTCACAGTTATTTTCAATAAAATTTCTATAGGAAATTACAGTGCCCCCAAATTAATTTAAATATATATTTATTTATATATGTATACATATTTAAATATGTATATACATAATTCACAATAAAATGCTCTAGAAGGGCATTTAATTTTCATACAGAAATTCTACATAATATATATGCAATGTTACTCAGGGAATTTTCTACAGACAAACTATTCAAATTCCCTCATAAAGTTTTCTACATGAATAATGTAGAAATATTTTACAGAGGTTTCCTAAAACATCAAATATTTTCTATAAAAGAATAAATTATATTTCCATAAGAAGAGGTTTTCTAAGTTTTTTATTCAAATTCAACAGAGGTTCTAAAATTTATCTATAATTTTCTTATATATAAATCTAGATCTACAAAATTCATTTTTAATAGAGGATATAAATTGTTTTCTACAGAGGCTCAACATTCGCAACAATCTTTAAAAACAAAAAGCTTCCATAGAAAACCGTTTCCAATTTGCATTAAAATAATAATTAAGTAACCTTTTCAATTTAAATTCACAAAACCATAAGGAACCTATTCCAGAAGATCAGACGATTCAGAGATTGATGCCGAGCTTCCCTTTAATCTTCAATTTTCTAGAGCTACCAATGCTTCCTCCAGAAGAATTGCCACTTCCCAAAGAACATAAATAATCCACAACCAAGAATATAACAAACTAGATTCCTAGAATTATCAAAGAACTTCTAAGATTTACAATTTCTTCAAACCACAAAACAATTCTTCCAATTCCAAAAACCTCTCTTTTTTTTTGTGAACCCAACTTCCTCTTTCCTCACAAATTCCAATCAATCTCTCAGGAAATCAATTTTAAGACAATTAGAAAACAAACCCTTCTAACTTCTAGTTAACACAACAAATATCTTTTCTTTAACAACCAAGATATTTTTGAGATCTTTTCCCAATATATTCATTTAAAATTAAAAATAATTTATTTAATTCAGATCACATTTAAATCACTTATTTAATTAAATAAACATTTAATCTAATAATTAAAATTACTTTATAATAACTTAAATTTAATTAATAAATTAATTTATACTAAGATCTTCATATTAATTAAATACTTAATCACAACATATTATTTAATCCTTACAAGTTAAACT
Organism: Sequoia sempervirens; assembly: GCA_007258455.2. NCBI lineage: Eukaryota > Viridiplantae > Streptophyta > Pinopsida > Cupressales > Cupressaceae > Sequoia > Sequoia sempervirens. The sequence continues at coordinate 60,546 of VDFB02363582.1, forward strand.
TGCATGATAAATAAAATACCAAGACCAACATGGATAAAGAACATGACCAAAACATGGACTGACGACACACTGTGCTAGGGTAAAGGTTTGACAAGGTTAACCAGTTACTATCTCCCAATCAACAATACTTTTGAGTAGTGGACATGCTTAGACCTATGAAACTAGGTGAAGCCATTGTCCTGTACCTGTAAATCTACAACCAAAACAAATGTTGTACATGTATCGAGATAATAATTCATACACACTATGAAGAGAGAATCATGGAAATCACAGAGTGCTTGCAAGTGAGTGATGTAATCCTATCCCCTTCACCAATACAGTCACAAAAGACTGACGAGATAAAATATCAATTAAACTACAAGAAGCATATATATCAATGTCATCTTGACTAAGCATCTATGCAACATAAAGCATGTCAAACATAATCACCATGCATATAATGTATCATCACATCCATATAGTCTATCATCGCTCCAATGTCAGTGATAGAATAACAATAACATAAAATAAGGTCTAATAAAGTATCTAAGCTGTCAAAGAAAATATAATAAATTGGAGGGGTGTGACATCACTGGAACCCATTCTACGCTTAGATCCATCAAAATAAAATTCCCACATTTTAACATCAGTGGTCAAGATACTATCATTAGGAAATTAGTCGTGATTAGGTAAAGTGAGAGGAGCAAGGGTGTCAACTAAGTGATTGATTAAGGCTTTTCCTCTTATTTCTTTTTGGGAAATAAACTTAAGGTCAAACTCTATTAACAACATCACCCACTTAGCTAAATGTCTAGATAAGTTGGTTTTATTAAAAAAATGCTTGAGGGGATCCAATTTTGTTATGACTTGTATTTCAACATTTAGTAAATAATGTTGCAATTTACTAGTAGCGAATATAAGGTCCAAACATTTTTTTTCCATTAGTGAATATTGAGTTTCATAATTGATTAAAGTTTGAGTAATGTAATAAATAGGACTCTATTTTCCATGATCATCTCGTTGAGCCAACAAGGCTGCAAGAGCATGGGTTGATGTGGCTATGTAGAGGATAAACGGTTTATTTGGCACAACGGGTTGTAAAACAAGTGGAGTTGCAAGGTATTCCTTTAAACTCTTAAAATCATGTTTACAATCAGCATTCTAATCAAAAGGCACATCCTTTTTGAGGAGATGTGTGAAGGGTAACGTGCAATCAGCTAAAGATGCAAAAAAACAATGGATAGCTTGAATTTGACCTTGTAACATGTGCAATTTCGAAATGTTCTTAGGAGGTGGCATGTTAATAATGGCATCAATTTTCTTTGTGTCCACCTCAATGCCTATGTGAGATATGACAAACCCCAAAATTTTACCACTATCTATGCCTAAGACACTTTTTTTGGATTTAGTCACATATTACGTATTCGTTCAAAATATTTTTTGAAGAACATTTACATTGTTTTGTCTTGTTAAGGATTTAGCAAGGATGCCATCAACATAATCTTCCAAAATTTTATGTATGTAATCATAAAAGATCAAGGTCATTTCTCATTGATAAGTTGTGTTGGCATTCTTTAAACTGAAGGGCATCATGACCCAACAAAACATTCCCCAAATAGTTGTAAATGTAGTTTTGTATTGATCTTAAGGATTAATAAGGATTTTATTATAACTAGAAAATCCATCCATGAATGACAACAAATCATGTCCAGCAGTTGAATCCATGATCATTTCAATATTAGGAAGCAAAAATTCATCTTTTAAAGAAGCTTTATTCAAGTCATGAAAATCCATGCATACCCTAATACGATTATAGGGTTTAGCAGCTACAACAATGTTTGAGATCCAAGGAGAATAATCAATAGGTCAAATGAATCCTACATCAAGAAGTTTTCCAAGCTCTGCTTTAACATGCAAGGCTACGTTAGGGTGCATTTTTCATATCTTTTGGTGAATGGGTTTATTATTTTTCAGTGAGAACAATGTTATGTGTCACTTGATTTTTGGGTCAATTCCTAGCATATCAGAATATTTCCAAGCAAAAATTTTAGGAAAATCATGAAGTAAAGTTATAGTGTCCTCTTGTTCTTCATCATCAAGGCACTTCCCAATCTTAATAGCTTTGTCTTTATCATCAATGTCCATCGGAACATCAATTGCATCTCCTAAGGGGAGTGAATTAGATTTAGGAACTTCATAATCATATGGTTCTTCAGTGATATCACTATCATTTTTCTTGGTAATTATCATAGAACAATTAACCCATTTCATGGGAGTACTAGAGGATGTGTTATCATAATCTCCTAACATTTGTTTTAGAGTTTCATCACTATCAACATACTTCCATGATGGTGATGAGTTCATTTCAATCAATTCAGGATGTTTGATTGTGAGTTTGTGCTTCAATTGACATGTAATAGTGTTGAGGTTCAAAGATGGTCATTGAGTAGCTTTTTTCATCTTAGAAAATGAATAGCCCAATCTATTTTTTGTCTCTTATGTATTAGGTTCTATAGGGACACGAATGCCTTCTTCATGCTTTCCACATCCTTTTTCTATATATCCCAATTGTTTGACAAGTTCATAACCCTTTCCATAAAGTATTTCCATTTCTTTCAGATTAGGTGGAGGTTGATAATCTATCTCATCAAAAAAATTTGTGTATGTTGTATTTTCTTCCAAAGTAGAGGAGATAGATTTTTGAGAAGATTGTTCAGAATTTTGAGTTGACATGATGGTTGGTTGTTCTA